>KZ345238.1:0-18506 GCA_002352805.1 Teladorsagia circumcincta
TTTGGATATTTTTTTGAATTCATCGCTCCAGCGCTGCTTACAACACCCCCTCCCCTTATTCCTAACTAGAGCTCCTCAACCCCGTTTCGCTAACCAGGGAAGAGTATGAATCTAGGTAAAGCTGGAATAGATGAGTAGTGGCGTCCAAAATAGGTCCATATACTACCCCACCCCCTTCCTGTTCCCTACTCCTGTTAGGAGAGAAGCGTTGGCTACGAATTCCGTCGAAGCCCTGACCCGCTCCGGACCGGACAGAACTTCATCGCTTCTCGTGCCTAGGCCACATGCCCTCAAGTCGAGCCATCAGTCAAAAGGTATTAGAAATGCCCTTAAAGCTCTGGCATCTTCTTGAGCTGTCCCGCTAATCAACCAGTGGGGATTCCTCAGCACCTCAAAAGATAATCGCTGATAAAATTGATAAGTAGTATCACCTAGGATCGACCGCGAGCGTCAACGTCTCCAACATGAAGTCATCGAGTTGACCGCTACCATCGATCAGGTTCAAAAGGACAAGGTACTTTTACAGTTTACTTTATTGATCCCTTATCTCTTATCATATCACTTCTTATCATCTGATGCTCTTCAGCAATCCTTCGCTGATCTCTCCTGTTCTCCAGACTGCCCCATTTTATTTCGAAACGCAGCAAACGGCTGAAGCTGTCCATGGCGCCACGACGCCGCAGTAAAGAGTTATTGAGCCCTGAGGATTAGCCGTTTCCACCACATAGGAGCCTCTAATGGCCGAAACGATTTTTCACTGAGTCCATTGAGCCTACAGGATCTGTCAGTAGGCAAAAGTGCATCGTCCTGGGGGTAAACTTTACCCAGGGTTCTATCATGGGTTTGGGAGAACTTCTGCTTGGGAGGCTAAGTGGGAGAATGTGAATGAGGCTGTTCTTTGGACACTTTAAAACACGAGCCTTGATGATTGTACGACTCGCCCACAGCACACTGGTAGGCGATGTGGACAGCTGTTCCAGCGAACGTTGTTCAACCTAGCAGGATGTTTTCTTTTTTCAATCCTATACTCCCTGACTCAGCCCACCTTTATAGCCACCCCACCCTGATAGCTCACTAAGCTCATTCAAGGAGTGGTGTGGATGGTTTGGAGTAAACTTCTACGTTCCTACACCTAGATCAACTCTAGATTGACCCCACTTACCCAAGCAGATAAGTGTGAAAGAAGATTAAAACTAGCCAATCCGTTGGAGGTGCGCCATACACCCTCCTCTCCCCAAGGATTGCTGAAATATTTCTATGTGTATTCAATCTGTACCGTGACCTTAGGTCCGACCTATCTTTACAAATCCGCGTTTTCTTGTTGATCATAAATGGCGCTCACCTCCAAACCGCTTCTAGTCCGATAACCCCCTTTCAAACCGCTTCGAGTTCGATAACCCCCCCCGCGAAGCATCCACATGGTGGGGGGAGAAATTCAACTTACGATTAGTGAGCTAATTGCTGTGCTTGGGTTTGAGCCTCGAGGGAAGGGGTTCTGGGGGAGGGGATGAGCCATATGGGTTTTCTCTGACGTTTCTCTCCTCTCCTGGGCTCAATCCCAGTGCCACCTACCATCGGCTCCGTAGTGATGTCACCCCCCCCCCAGGACATGAGCTACGATCCACGCTTTGCCCCGTGGGCCACACAAGGGCCAAATGGCGTCTTCATCAGTTGTACTCCCAAAATTCCGCCTGTACTAATGTTTTATCGTCACGCAGATTAACCCTGTCTACTCTTGCTGACCCTACCCTAACCCATCTTGCTGACCCTACTCTAACCCATTCCCGTAAGGTTTACCCCAGACCCTCTCGGTACGCCTCAGACATTTCCACCATGTCCTTCCTACCCTGAAATTCCACCGAAATCCAGCTGAATCACTGGGAGTGGCTGGTCGCTCTTTGGTCAGCTACTCCCAGAAATAGCCTGGAAGCCCTCTTCTTTTTGCAGACCAGTCATAAATTACCTTGCCTCTTCCAATGAACACTTTTGCAGTTGCATCTGAAGGTACAAGTGCATCACCATAGCCTGCAGCGGCTGCCTTTAGCCGATCGCTGCCACATACGAGCCAAATATCTTTGACGAATGACCGTCCGAACGACGCAATTTATTCTTGTCATGGCTGAAACTCAGGAAAACGCTATTGCCCTGAAAGCCGCTGCGGCCGCCAACCCGGAATACCTCTGCTCAAACTTTTATCTCGCAGGGGCAGGATTTGTTTGCTCTCAAATAAACCTGGCGATACCATACCCCAAGGAGTTATGTCATCTATGAGATCTCCTATCTGGCACCTAAGTAGGTTCCCTGTAGACAGCTCCCCCTATTTCGATGTCCCCAATGAATGCCACTTATCGATTGCCACTTGAAAAAATCGATGAATCAATGCGATTGTTTCGTCGACTTTGCCGAGAGTTTCATTTTTCGCGACACTCCAGGCGGGTAAACAATCGCGCCAAGTGATGATGGCTGGAGTGAGCAGAGCAATGCTGTGGAGATCGAAGATTTAGCCTCGCATAACTTGGAGGATAAAGGGTCAGTACGCGCTGCGGGTTGGGTCGACGTATACCGTAGGTCAAGGGTTACTGTAGGTCAAGGATACTGTAAATCGATGGGTCCTGGGATAGTGCTTTATGAGGCGGATCATGGAAGGTGTTTGAGGGCTTTCAGAGAGGGAGGGTGGTCCGCTCAGGCACCTTCTTATTTGGTCATTGATCTGGGAATATTTAGCCTCTTCTGACGTCCAGACTTTGTAGCACCACAATCTCCGGCCTTGGTCTAAATTTAGTTGCACTTTCATGAAACTGCGTAAGGCTTCCTGGAAAAGCTAATCTTGAAGGAGTTAAGTAGCTTCCGAAATAGCCTGGGATTTCCGGAATTTCAAAAGCTTCACGGAAACCCATCAATGCTAAGCAGCCTTCATCGTGAAGCTCGGGAACTTCGGCCGGGCCATGTGAGTGGGACACTCTGAGATGCTTTATCAAGGGACCTGAAAAAGTGCGTGGGAGGCCTTCGTGAGGATGCAGAGGGACCCTGGGGAGCTTATCCATGGGTAATTGTTGGTTTGAGCCGCTCCAAAACACTGTCGCATTGATCAGATCAGATCGTCGGATACTAGGTATTTTGTCTTGATATAAGCTGGCAGCGCTTCCTAGAGCTCTCCAGGGTTGGGATCCATCATATCCTCTGAAGTGAACCAGCCTGGTTCAGTACGCGCCAAATGGTCCAGATAAGTTGCCCGGGATAAATCCACGTATGAATAGGGCAGACAATTACCCTCACCGATTCCAGGGGAAAACCTAGCGCATGGCGCATCCTGAGAAAGAAGATCGGTGTTGTTAGCTGTGCCCTTTCAGGCTTTTTACCTACACCTCCTTCATCCACTTGGATTCTTTGAATGATTGCGCGCATCGCAGGAATCTCAGTAAATAGACCGTGTGGAATTTCAGTCCAGTTTTTTGCACCACGTGACCATCCCGAACACACCCGTAGCGTACTCATCGCCCTCAACCCTAGCAGCGGTTCTCTCAAAGTTTACCACTCAACGCGGATTTGCGCCTGTACGTGACAACTTCCTCGATTGAAGCGGCGTTCCTCATAAACATACTAACGCGTGAGAGGAAGTTCATCACAGCGGCGCTTCCTGTCCCCCGCTCTCTCCCTTTTCCCATGGTAATTTCATCCGTTCACATCAACACACACATAGATCTGAGAAAACTCACTAATAGGCATGCTTGGCTAAAGAAGAACTCGAAAACACATTTAATAGTCGCACTTGGGAGTGCAACACCACATCCAAGATCTCCCATGGGATCGCCTTCTTGGAAAATCTACGCCCTGAGGGGCTTATAGGAGGAGCTGTTCTCACTTTCTCGTAGAGTAGTAGAGCGACGGAACATTTCAGCTCAGGTACAGATTAAAGTCTATCTGAAGAGGGTTCAGAAGCCCGTGGGAGCTTATTAAGAGGTGGGGTATGACCGTTACGGTTGCTTGTGGCAGGATGAAGTCGAGCGCTGGTGGGGAATGGCTCTGTTCCCTATCGAGAAAAGCTGCTCCATCCCACCCCGAAAATTGTGTTGTCTTCGTCCTGGCGTTCTCGTGTTCGGGATCATGTCACTCCTACAGCACCTCCCTCACCTGCTGGAGAAACTCCCCAATTGGGACCGAGTTTTCACTTCTCCTCCCACTAGAAAATCATGTGGGAAGAACTCAGGAGATTAAAGATGGATGTGAAATATCATGATTGGTAGCCATTCTCTTCAATTCCTTAGTTTTGCAGATTCAAGGTTCCAAAAAAGTAGGAATCCACTACCACATCCAGAGCTAATTGCTCCACACTGCAAGCCACTTATACCCAGGGTGCGGTAGCCTAGGTAGTCTCTGAATTACTAGAGTAGCGCCAAGCTCAGAACTCGCTCAACTGTAGGCATTCACCAAGCCAGGTAATCGAAAAGCGCTGGCTGACAGTGGATTGGAAGATTTATGAGTCGCAATCCAGATGTTCACCCGAGATCACCATGAATCATTCTATGGAAGCTCACAGCTTGATATCAGAAGCTAGGGACAGTGAGGACGGGCGTATTGGTCCAGGGGCTATATCCCGAAACGCTGCCCGGGAGCCCCGTGAAACACCGTGTTCCCGCCGTGATTGCATAACATACGGCATATCATACAGAAATTTGATACTGTACAGTATGAAATGAATATTCAGTTACATGTACATATAAGGGAATGACAATATTGCGTGCAGGTGTCTCTCTGAGAATTGCCCTTTTGATTTTTCTAACGGCTATTTTGCGCTGTGCCAATAGTAAAGCGTAGAGTATGGTGTTTTTTGTGTGATACACAAGCAGCTAATTATTTTGCAGGGGATTTTTCCGAACTTTTCTCATGTGCTTTGTAGTGCTCGATAGACACCTCCGACTGGCCGTCGCAAGTTCTTGGTATAGATGTGAGCAGATCTAGTGGCTTGAGTTGGGGGAATGCAGCGGCCGCTATCGGCCACGATGTTGTAAAGCGCAGGCGTCACTCTTACACTACACACTTGGTCTCAAAAACAGCCCCCTACACATACGCTCCTCACGCATCTCGCACTACCTCTCAAGAACGACACAGCAACGAGAAGAACTCCTCCTCCTCGTAATGGCAAAAGAAAAGCCGCTGGTGTTGGTTGAGCTCAAGTGGAAAAAATGCAGCATATGTTTCGAATGAACTACGGCTTGAGTCAGGTGGTGGGAGTCTGAGATAGTATGAGCCATTGCGAAATTGCTCGGGGGAGTGAAAAGAACAAATTAGGTGGACCTGCGTTGCCAACAAAAAGGATAATATGGTTTTGAAATCGTCGATCCTGGATCATCTTTAGAATGCGCCGTGCGCTAAACTTCGGTACTAAATCGCAGAAGTGTTCGAATGGGTACTAAGTCTTCCCAATGGCGTACAAACACAGTTCGCACGCAATCGCTCTGTTTAGTTTAGTTCTCATAAAATCTTTAAATTATGGGAAAACACTCGATCTAGGAGCATGCTTGACCCTGCGTGTACTTTTTCCAGGCACTGTGCTTATCCACTACGCTATCGAGATTACTGGACTATCTTGCCTTTTACCCATCCTTTAAAAGCCTTTATCCTGTCCTCTGGAAAATCAAGAAGCTCTACTCTAGTCCTACTAGGCAAAAACAGTAAAAAGCAAGTGGCAACGAGAGGCTGGCAAGTCTCGAGTGGCCCAATCCGGAGTTCGGTCGTACAGGTTATTTTCCAATGTTGGTTTGTTTGGTGGCCTTCTAAATTGTTTTGGAAGCTTGATGTAATTCTTCGCTCTCTTGGTCTGGGTAAGGAGGGTGCCGAACTTTTTAGGAGTACCAATGCTTTCCTTTTTCCGGAATTCTGCGGACTCATCAGCTTAGCCGCTAGATTGCTTCTGAACGCCCCCACATGACCGCCAGGCTCTGCAATAGTTTGCGGTCTCAAAATTGTGGTTAAACATGTGGTTTGGGGGCCCAAATTTGACCCAGAATCGCCGACAATGGTGCCAGAGTAGCTTGGGCCACGAGGGCCATCAAACCATTCAACACCATACAGCTTTTGATCTTTCAGTCCTTTCTTTTCTTCCATTCTGCTCCTCGCCTAACTCATTCATGCCATCCCAACGTGTACCTTTGTTGTGCTCTTATGCAAGGCTCTTCACTATTTCATCCTTTTTAGCACGTCGCCGAGAAGGCTGCTGAGCGATTTGAGGCACAGACGATCGAACTTTCCAATAAGGTACGGTAATTCTACGGATACGTAATCATCTACAGTATCCGACCAAATGGTGCCATTTACAGTAAACAGCACATTCCCTTTGCAGGTTGAGGACCTCAATAGACATGTGAATGACCTCGCCCAGCAGCGTCAACGCCTTCAGGCTGAGAACAACGATCTCCTCAAGGTAAGCTCTGGTCTATCCACATGTTTACTGGAACGGTTTCCTGTGGAGATCTGGTACGTCACAAATTGTATCGGTGTTATTCCTGGAATGGGAATGGCGACGTTCATTTGTGAAACATCACAACAACGCGTTTTCTCTTCCGGGGTTTCTGCATTCAAAAAATTCCCTACAGGTATCACTGAAAGGGGAAAAAAGGCTGGTTTCAACCCCCAAACTTTTTTCTCCCAGATGACGTCCACGCTCCACTTGACACCGTTCCCACAAAACAAACAAACACCTTTTTATTGCTTTTATACTCCTCTTCAGAATATTTGCCCTTTTTAAAGTTTTTGTGGAATTCTGCGTATGAGCGTTCGTTTGCTTGTCTGAAGTGCGTCGCGTAGGCGTAGCGGCGGTATCAAATGGATCATGGTGTCGCGATTGCGACCGATACGTCGAAACTGACGCCACATTCTCGTGATACCGGTTCCGTGAATGACGCGATCATTCGACGACACGCCAGTGTAAACACTGCACGCACAGCACTTCAAGAACTGCTGCCACCATCGGCATGCGCCTATCCACAACACACATACACGCCCACACAAAGTGTGGTTATTGATTGAGATATGTGATAATTATCGGATACTTTTCAGGAGGTCCACGATCAGAAGGTACAACTCGACAACCTGCAGCACGTCAAGTACACTCTTGCCCAACAGCTTGAGGAAGCCAGACGCCGTTTGGAGGATGCCGAGCGGGTAAGTGGGCTCTTATTTGGGCTTTCTTACCTACTTTCTTAGTATCACCTTAGCAGTAGCTGGTCAGTAATAGCCACTTCTGGTCAGCAGACCCACCCATCTGACGACCTTTACCTGCTTACATTTATCTTACTGCGGTCACAGGTAGGCAGGCTGCACTTGGCCGGTTGGGTAACCCGCCTGGTTGGCATGGCGTAGGCCACCATTGCCATAAAACTGGGTTCAGTAGCACTTCTGGGGTAGGAATTTGAAAAAATGACGCTCCAGATCCCACTGTCCTTTCAGTTGCTCTTCTTGGACATATCAGGCCAAGAAGGGCAAACCACCTTACCGTTGACTGATGTGCTCGGTTCATTTGGTTCAACGAGCTGTGGATAGCCCTTAAAGGATAAGAAGTTCGACGACAACGTTCCTCTGGAAGACCACTTGATGGGCAAACACTCGCCCACAAGGCTCTCATCCGAGATGCTGACGTATATTCCTAGCAGTTCTAACTGGAAACATGGCTATTTATGGCACAGCAATTGGAGCCAGCCATTCTCCGGTCTTACTGGGTGTCCATTTTCACACATCGAGGTCGTAAATCGCTTCCTTAATTGGCGCACGAAATTCTAGCCAACCACTGCGGCGCCAATGCCACGATAAAACTTAACTTGGGCTAAACTTTGGCTGCCCCATATAAAAGGCTGAGCTGGGACTCACGACATTGGGAAGTGAGGTCAACGTGGGTTAGCCCTCGGTAGTTAGTAGGTGGGTAGGTAGGTAACCCTTGAGGTCACGGATATGCCGTAGATGGCATACCCGTGTGGGTATTACCTATGACTTGACCTAAATTCAGGCCTCTTGGGATTAGGTAGCTCATCATTAACAATAGGTTCAACTGGTCATTTTCTCCAGCTAACTCGGCCTCTAATTCTCCCCTCACCAGGATACTGTCATTTCCAACAACGAAGCCTAACCGGGTCTTTAAGTTGTGCCACATTTCTATCTGTAAACTGTCGCCAGATTTGGCTAATCTGACCATCGTGACCACGTAGCCCGTAGTACACCCCCGCAGTGACTCAGGTGATTCACAGCTGCTTAGGTTAGGACAGCTCACCGGATGTTTTCACTTATCGCATCCAAAACCATGCGTCATAAGTGTTTAAACCCGGGGTAAAAATGTGACAAATTATTTTTGTTGGGATCATCCCTTCGAATGACGTCAGAACTTTATGACATATCTGCAGTAACAACTACGCCGGTATCACTTGAACCCTAAAGACGCGCTGACGTTTCTATCGCAAAATAAGGGGGCACTGTGGTGACAATGTATTCGAAGTCGCGTAAAACATCTCCACCTTCGTTAAAACGGTACTAAGCCTCTTTGGGTAGGTGAGACATCGGGTTGTGTACCAACTTTCACTTTCCTCAGAGTTTCTGCCCCTCCTCGGCTTAATTTCAGAGGATACCCCCATATCTTGTGATAGCGCCCGCGTTGACATTGAAATTTTCGTTGAGGATAATTTTGATTTTCCATTTTCGGCCATGGTCAAGTTGCCACAAAACAGATGACCAGCTCAGCTACCCTAGCAAATAGCCAGAACGGGTATTCGGAAAAGCAAAAGAAAGCATTCGAAGCTCGATGGCTCGATAGATGAGATTGGCCGACGGCGGGAACTGGACGGGTGATAAATTCGACCGGATTAGCCATGGCGGCCACTTATTGCCTTTTACCCAGGCCGACTGGGTTGCGATACTTCAGAGGAGTGAATGAGCGGAATTCTTGGGAAAAACAGGACCTTGTTAGGGTCGCTTGAAGGTCTACACTATCCGATTAGCTGAATGGCTATCTTATCAATGTTATCGCTAGCCACCATGGTATACTTGTATTACAGTCCATGGTTACTCTGCTCCACACAGAATCATAGAGGCCAAAAGGAGAGTTCAAGGTCAAGGCGGTAGAGATCTCAGAAACAAGTCGATTCCTATGCTTTCTATTGACCATTTGAAAGGTTTACCTGGCGAGCCAAAGCTGACAAAAAAAGCCGAAAGAGATGTTCTCAAGAGTAACTAACCGATCCTTCGGACATAGCTGATTCTTCAGTCCTTAAATAGATCAGGAAGATTTCCAGAGAATCCGGGTCGAAATGGAAGTAGCGAAAGAAATGAGTCGCTCAAATAGTTCCAAAAGACGTAGATGAAAGAGTTTCGAGAAGCCTCCTCTTATAGCGGCCGAGTCGTTGATGAACGCGCCGCACCAAGGATTTACTTCGACGGCACTTTACAGCTGCCATAATCCTTCTCATCATTTCAGGAACGCTCACAGCTCCAATCTCAGTTGCATCAAGTGCAGCTCGAGCTCGACTCGGTCCGCCAAGCTCTAGATGAAGAGTCGGTGGCACGTTCCGATGCTGAGCATAAGCTGAATTTGGCCAACACCGAAATCACTCAATGGAAGAGCAAATTCGATGCGGAGGTACGATTGCTCGGTGAGCCTCCTGGGGTATTCTGCTAGCACGAGATCCATTTTAGGTTGCTCTTCACCACGAGGAAGTCGAAGATCTGCGCAAGAAGATGCTGCAGAAACAGGCCGAATACGAGGAGCAAATCGAGATTATGCTCCAGAAGATCAGTCAGCTTGAGAAGGCCAAGAGTCGTTTGCAGTCCGAGGTCGAGGTGTTGATCGTGGACCTCGAGAAGGCGCAGAACACCATCGCCATCCTCGAAAGAGCCAAGGAACAACTCGAGAAACAATGCGCCGAATTGAAGGTACGTCATCTGAAAGGGATTACGGTAATGATCTGATCCTTTGCCTTTTTAGGTCCGCATCGACGAATTGACCGTGGAGCTCGAGGCTGTACAACGCGAACTTCGCGCAGCCAACGCCGAATTGCAGAAGATGAAGCATCTCTACGAGAAGGCCGTCGAACAGAAGGAAGCTCTCGCCAGAGAGAACAAGAAGCTCCACGGTCAGTCAGCCGTGGCAGCTTTTGTCCCCTAATGACCGGCTAGAACTCGTGTAGGTCTAAAGTTACCCCTTTCCAGACGAGCTCCACGAGGCTAAGGAGGCTCTTGCCGATGCCAACCGCAAACTGCACGAGCTGGATCTGGAAAATGCCCGTCTCGCTGGCGAAATTCGCGAACTTCAGACCGCCCTCAAGGTGAGCATCATTCTGGGGAAATTAGTCCATCAAGCCCATGGACAGGGTGCAGCAAGCTCCAACTAGGGGATGGGTCCCCAAAACTCTGCGTCTCTATTCTGTCGGTGACGTAATTATCGTGGTTAAGAATAAGGGAAGGGTCCAAAGATGTAGAGTTTCGGGGACCCATAACCTAGTTGAGGCTTGCTTTACCCGGCCACATAGCGCCTGGGAGAGCCTTTAGGCTTTATGCCGAGTAATTCCTTCCAGGGACTACTGTAGCTGATGCTTTGGCCCTTTAGACCAAGTGATGTCGCCAGTAACAGATCCCAAGCTCCTCAACCCTCGCGATATCCCTTTCAGGAAGCCGATGCTCAACGCCGCGATGCCGAGAACCGTGCTCAGCGTGCCCTTGCCGAACTTCAAGCACTGCGCATCGAAATGGAGCGCAGACTTCAAGAGAAGGTAACGTTACCACCAAGTAAGGCCCTGGAGTACCTTAAAGGTTAATTTTCAGGAGGAAGAAATGGAAGCTCTTCGCAAGAACATGCAATTCGAGATCGACCGCTTGACCGCCGCTTTGGCTGATGCGGAAGCCCGCATGAAGGTACGGTAACCCCTCTAGCCTTTTCTGGCCCACAGGACCTTCACGAAAGTTCCTATTCAGGCGGAGATCTCCCGACTGAAGAAGAAGTACCAAGCCGAAATCGCCGAACTCGAGATGACTGTCGACAACCTGAACCGTGCCAATATCGAAGCTCAGAAGACGATCAAGAAACAATCCGAACAGCTCAAGATTCTCCAGGCCAGCCTCGAAGATACCCAACGCCAGCTCCAACAAGTGCTCGACCAGTACGCTTTGGCTCAACGAAAGGTAGCTGTTGGACGCATTCCTTCATAACGCCGTTTTTCCTCGCTCGCTAGCGCTGAATTACACTCTTCCAAGTGTAACATGGGGGTGATTACGGTATTTGCGGACGTCAACTGCGAATATGTAGGTGAACAGCTGTGCTGTTGGCTGGCGTTTTTCACCCGTAGATAAGCCTTGAGTTATTTCTTCTTCGTATTGCAGCGGGAACAAGAACTGCAAGGTATTGGTGGAATGCCATAGCGTGGGTGTACTTGGTGAGTCAGTCGTTTACTTTCAGGTCGCTGCCCTTTCGGCTGAACTCGAAGAGGCCAAGACCGCCCTGGACAACGCTATTCGCGCTCGTAAGCAGGCTGAGATCGATCTCGAAGAGGCTAATGGACGTATTGCCGACCTGTCCGCCATCAACAACAACCTTACCTCGATCAAGAACAAACTCGAAACGGAACTCTCCACTGCCCAGGCCGATCTCGATGAGGTTCGTTATCTTAGCGGGTACTTCAGTGGGTCCAATTCGGCTAATAACCCGGACTTTATGGCTATACAACTCTCCTGACCTATTTAGGCCGATTCAGACTATGCGAATCTCCAGACCTATTTAGACCGATGTCAGACTATGCGAATCGTGCGATTCGCTACTAGCGATTCGCCAGCGTTCGCGGTCGCGTTGCGGTCCCAGCCAGTTGGGAAAACCGTTGGCCGCAACGCGACTTTGAGCTAGCGAATCACTCGATTCGCAAAGTCTGACAGCGGCCTTATCTTTTACTTACCCGTCGGGGCGAACTTTTTGAACACCCGTCTCATTCAAAGCTTCGGATACCGTAGGTCATCCAACCCTGGTCTCGTACTTCTGAATGATCTCATTAAAATCCCTGAACAGCCTCATTAAAAATTACGACAGATGGGATCCACCTGGGCACCTACTATCCCACATGTTCATCGAAAAAATACCTATGCCTTTCAGGTCACCAAGGAATTGCACGCTGCTGATGAGCGCGCTAACCGCGCACTAGCTGACGCTGCTCGCGCTGTTGAGCAACTCCATGAGGAACAGGAGCATTCCATGAAGATCGACGCCCTCCGCAAGTCTCTCGAGGAACAGGTGCGTTCCCAAACCTTTTTGAATGGATCCATGAAGGATACTGTAATATCACAGTAGTTTCACCGTGGCACGGCCTCATCTGGTTGTTCGTTTTAGGTGAAACAACTCCAAGTCCAGATCCAGGAAGCCGAAGCGGCCGCACTCCTTGGTGGAAAGCGTGTCATTGCCAAGCTCGAAACCCGTATTCGAGACCTCGAGACCGCTCTCGATGAAGAAACCCGCAGGTACGGTAGCTGATACGATTTCAGTGTCGAAAAGAATGTTCCTTGGAGCGATAATCCATATGTTCGTGAATTTTTAGACACAAGGAGACCCAGAACGCCCTTCGCAAGAAGGACCGCCGCATCAAGGAGATCCAGCAGTTGGTGGACGAAGAACACAAGAACTTCGTTATGGCTCAGGATACCGCCGACCGTCTGCAGGAGAAGTTGAACATCCAGAAGAGGCAACTTGCCGAGGCCGTGAGTTCTTTTGCCTTCCTTCTTTTGTAGAGCCTCTGCTTCTCAGTAGGGTTACCTTCATTCATCCTAACCCGATTACCTCTAAGCTCTTTTTCAGGAGTCTGTAACGATGGCCAACCTGCAGAGAGTGAGACGATACCAGCACGAGCTCGAAGATGCCGAGGGCCGCGCCGATCAGGCCGAATCCAGCCTGCACCTGATCCGCGCCAAGCACCGCTCATCTGTTGTTACCGGAAAGACCGGAGCTAGCAAGGTTCATTCGACGTCGAATTTGGCCCACGAGCGCTAAATTTCTTAGCTCGCTCATACTTTATTGACGTTTTATGTCCTAATTAGGACTACTACGAAGGTTCTTATCAGGCCAGTGACCCCTGCTTAATACACCCCCTTTGACTCCTTTGTCTTCCCCTTGGCCAACCATCACTCATGGGTGAGATTCAGGTGATACCATCCCAGAAGGTTTCAGTAACTCTCAATTTCGCCTGCTGAAACCAACCTGGGGTTCAGTACAGAATTATGCAACTAGGGGTAACAACCACAACAACGATCGATGCTAAGCTATGTGGGGCTGCTACGCAGTTCCGAAACTGGAAGAATTTTCCTACAGTATCCCACTGTCCTACCTTTACTATACTGAGCGTCATCACCCGTGACCAAATTTCTACGTCCCTACTCAACTAATGGAACCTGGAAGCGACAGATCTCTTTTGAGACATGCTCAAGAGTAGGATATCGATTGACGCGCACCCCTATCGCTCTTACTATCCATGGTGGGCAAACCTTTCTGGGACGCTGTCCTCACAGCTTGAAATCAAAGAAGTGGTGGACTGCATGCTTGAACAAGCAATCTCTCTTACCAGCACCATCCCAAGGTATAGAGCATCTTCTTGAACTATAAGTAAGCCTGGAGGGGCAGGAAGCTCGGGAAATAAAAGTTGCCCACATACCCCGGGGACTCTCCTCCCTCTCCTAGGTCTCAGCCCCAATTTTAACGAAAAGGAGGGTTTTTTGCAGTTTTGAAAGCATCACCAACATTGCCCCCGTATCTTGCGATAGGGTCCGTTTACCGGAATTCCATAGAGCGTTTTCAACTCTCCTATCAATCAGTACTCTCCGAAGGGGGGGGGGTGGACAATAGAAGGCTCCTTTTAAGGACCGCCGGGCGATTCACCGAGATTCCTTAGTCTTTTGCCCCTAGTACGGAAGGGGAACCCGTCAGGTTTCTAGGCATCTCTTTTTTGAGTCACCGTTGGCTAGACGGGTATGAATGGCTCATCGGTCACTTCACTGAAAGAAAAGGTTCCAGCTCATATGCCTTCACCTTCCAGCTTATTCTTTTTGAGGTAACCTTCGCCTATTGATGCGATTTTTTTCAGGTTTACGTGATGGAGGACGACTTCTAAACAGTTACCAACCAATCCCCATCTTCGACCATCAACTATCACAATCAGACGCATTCAGCCAAACGATGTTGTTGCTCAGCTAGTGAGCGCTAACATCGTCGTCGTCATGTCTTTGCTCTTGTATATTGTTGGATGTTGTAGTGCTATAGTGTGTGCGCGCATGGCCCGCTGTCTTCATCTTCATCATCGTTTGTGTGCAAAAAAATGCTGAGGATCTTCCCCCCGTCGTCGTCCCCGTCCCGTATTCATCTCTCTATCGCTGTTTCTTTCTTCACTCAGTCTCGATCGACCCTGTTATATCCGCGATTGGCGCCTTTTGCGGTGACGAGTTCACACTCACACTCTTTCTGTCTGACTCTCTCCTCTCTATCATCTGATCATACACGTACGTACGTGTTTTTTCTACCGTACCACCACCCACGTTTTGTTTCTGATGATTCACGAGAGGTATAAAAGCGATTTTCTGTCACTGATCACTAAGATCTTTTGCTCCTCAACCGCGTGTGCTCTCTCATTCTCAGCCAACACTCATCCGTCTCTCGCACCCACCCGTCCCCCCTTGCTCCCAATGTTATGTATTTCGCGCAGATATCATCTTCATTATATAAAAAGGAAAAGGATTCATGATATGAAAATTGCCTTATACCCCCGTTTAGCTACAATTCTTTCTTTCTCACTCTCTGCCTTATGAAGTGTTGAACGAGTAAATGAAAATTATGTGAATTGTTGTGTAATCAATGACATCGACTGATAGCTACAGTACGGTGGAGTCCGTAACCGCAATTCAAAATCAGTCGTCACCACGGGTGGCGAAATTATGTGAAAATTGGGCGCGCGGTCGCCAAGCGGTCGAGCTTCCCGAAGATGCTTTCCGCGACTACTACAGAATGTTCTACAACGAATTTTACGCAGCATTTCTGTTAACGGAAACTGGATCTTTTGGAAGTCTAGTCTATGATTGCTTCCCCCATATCCCTATAAGAAACCATGTCAATTTTCACGGATCCTCTTCAGCTTTCCAGTTCATGGTGCACCTAAACCCGTTGAGTAGAGTTATCATTCTCTCTCTACAAGAGGCAGTACATTCTCAAACAGTCATCGCTCGTCTTTGGCTTTGGCATCAACCCCCTGTCTGCCATGAACTGAACAGAAGAACGAAGGAAAATCATCCTTGTTATTCTTTATCCTCGGTCCTCAGCTACTTCTTGGTTCAGGAGGACCGCGAAGAAAGAAGTCAACCACAATTTTTGGAGGTCCATGATGAATACTGCTAGAGTAGAAAGTTTCTAGCACAGCAGTGTGGACTGTGGTCCGACAAGAACCACAGTCCACACTGCTGTGCAGAACATGCATGCACATTGCCCAGGAGACGTGGCACCACTGAAAGCAGGAAGGCTAACACAAAGACAAGGTGTGCAGCTCCCGTAAGAAGGACCGGGAGCGACGACCACCTAAGGCCGGGTGCAGCAAGGCTCGACTCGGGGATTGATCCGTAAATCTCTGCATCTCTGAACGCTTCCCTTCTTCTTCACTATCCTTCTATTTTATAAACCGCTAACTTGGTGTGTCGGTTTGTATGTCTGTATGTATGTATGTATGTATATATGTATGTATGTATGTATGTCCGTCCGCAAAATGAAGTGAGTGATAAGAAGCTCATGGTAAACAGACCGCTAGCACAGTCGGTTAACTCGCAGGGCTTGAGCTCTCGATGTTTTGCAGTGGCGTGATTGTGATATCACCTCAAGGATTATATTATAGTATAAACACCTACTTGAGGAAACTCTCAGTCATCCATTTCCTGCAGTAGTAGCTGGAGGGTTGTGAAGGGGAAGAGGATTAGGAAGAGGATGGGGAGGAGAGAAGGGAAACGAATCCCTAACACCTCAAAGAACAAATAAGAAGTGGAATCCCGTTTGAACGTCATGTTATGACATGGTGATTTTCTTTTCTATATGAAACACCTTTTCTGTATATAGGCATCCTTTCTACGAGATTTTGGTGTCATAAAAGTGGCGTAGGAGGTAGCGCAAGAAAGGGAGGTCCCGGCGGTTGGCGGTTGACGGGGGACTAATCTGGTGAGAGATAAAGTGAAGACGCAGGGTTATGGGGCCCATCTACGAGTTGAGCTTACTGCACCTTGCTCCTACTGGAAAGCCACAAAAGGTCATCAGGTTTCAGGAGGCGAGGGTGCTTACTCTAACTCCTAGGAAACCCAATGAACTAGAAAGACTGAGCTTCCCAACTGGTAGCTCAACCAATATTCATGGGTAGCCATAGTTACCCTTGTGTAGGTGAGCTTCGAAAGAGCCTTTTGGAATACGCCACGCAGTTAACTAGAATATGGAGGTAGAGTGGCGAGCAAACGCTTTTCTAGGTCAGTTTTAGCGCCTATTCCATATCTGATTTAGTGTTCATCACAACCCTAAATAAACGTGGTCCAGGCTTGTCAACCAAGGAAAGAAAGTTTTGACTGACAAATGCAGAATTCGGGGGGGAGGGAGAGTTGTAGTTCGTACACTTATTTGTTTATTCATTTATTTATTACTTAACCATTTATTTATTTATTTACATGTCCATGTGGACATGCCGGCGAACCAGCATGAGAATTTAAAATATCTTTCAAAAAAAAGGAAACAAAAACCGGCCTAAGGAAATCTGCAGTAACTACTTAACCTGAAATACCTGAAGAAAAGATGTTCAAGAGAAACTGGTCATAGGTGAGGTGACCCCAACATTGTGAGAAGATGTAGGCTTAACTGAAGCAGCGGTAGGTAACCGGTTCAATACCCATAGCTGTCGGCCATGGTGCCCTTTAGCGCCACAGTAGAGTCATACGCACTTATCGGAACATGGAAACATGGATATATCGACCACCCTCAGGGAACCGGCAAGCTGAGGGGAATTATGGACATCGATTTTGAACCCGCGAACGAGCTGCAAGATCAGGGTGGAAGTCAACGGAGATAGCGGTAGACTTATCAGAAATATCTGCGCTATAAAAGAGGATCAATAGTGCGTTCGACATTTATTTCTACCCTCATCACCATACTAACCAGCTACCACAACAATATGCGATATTCGCCGCGGGTTCTTGTGGCAAGCACACCGAAAGTTTCACGTTTTTCACGAGTTTATGTGGAACCAAGCACTCGACGGTTAGTTCTTCTTCAACGTTTATGACACCATAAGTAAGGCAACAATCATAGTTTGTGATCACACATGCGACTAGGCTTGTAGGCGATTAGGCGAGTATTCAACGAGAGCAGTGCATTTATCGATTAGGCGACAGGGCGAGTATGCGAGGAGATTGTCAGGCTATAAGGAAAAGAATACGTATCGATTGCGTGAGCGGGCGAGTAGGCGATTACACCAAGGTTCTGTTGGCGTCGGGTGTCCACCAAGAGACCCGTCGCGCGGCGAAGGAAGAGACGCAGATGCGGCAAAGGACGAGTCGCGCGCGTGGTGTGCGATATGGGACGTAGTATGGTACACCCTTTTTTTAACCTGACGCCCAACCGCTACAGTATGCTCTGCGACTCGTCCTTTGCCGCGTCTGCCTCTCTTCCTTCGCAGCGCATAGAAAACTGGAAGCGCATTGAGTGCAGTCCACACACAACGAGTGACGATGGCTTTCAGAAGACGTAAATGGAATGATTAGCGTGTTGCAGTTGTATTCTATCAGTTGTCACTAATCATAACTCTTTTACCAACTATCAGCTATCACTATGAATCACTAGTTACCAGATTTGTTTGAGGGCCGCCGTCACTTGTGCTGTGTGGTCTGCACTCGTCGCGCTTCTCTCTGATACGGAATATGTTTTACTCGCCTACTTGCTCAATCGCCTAATCGATTGTCCCTTTTTCCTTTGAGCCTATAAGCCTAATCGCTGTGCGATTGCGTTCTGTGAACGTTACCTAATAGATGAACTCGGCGCTCATCTCCATGGGGGGGGGGGGAATTCCAAACGGGACTGGCAGGCTGGATGTTCACATCCTCCCCCAGATTGCCTTCCTTTCTCTGAGGCCAATTTTATTACCAAATCCCAGGACTACGTATGTAGCTCATCCTTTTGAATGCCCCTCCCTTTGTCCATCCAACGGCTCGAGCGCCATGACCCCCTAAAAAAAGGGGGGGGGGCAAAATGGTGTGATTACCACAAGCCCGCGCTGCGCTCATGTCCTTGGGGTGGGGGACATCACAGCAGGGCCGACGGTCGGTGGCACCAGGACAAAGCCCAAGAGAGGGGAGAAACGCCAGGGAGAACACCTACTCGTTAGTGCTCACATGCTCTCACAGAATTCCTTTCCCTCCCTAAGGCTTAGTCCCAAGCACAACAGTTGGCTAACTAACTCGAATCCACCCTCCCCCCCCCCCCCCTTCAACGA
>KZ345238.1:31778-45156 GCA_002352805.1 Teladorsagia circumcincta
TTTGTTTGCAGTTGTTTTTGTTATTGTTGTTGTAACAGGTTCCTGTTACTCTTGCTAATTTCGGAACAAATAAATATTTCTCGTTTTGATTCTATTGCATTTATCGATTTGATGTTGACTGTTCATCTTTCTATCGAATTCATGAAGCATTCATTGGTATTGTGATGGATGCTGCTTTCCTATTTCTGTTCCATCTTTGATTGAGAAGCTTTCAAGATCTGGCCTTATTAATGCCTACGAAACAACAAAAATTCAACAATATGAAGGGACGACGGCGGAATTTCTCTCGCGAGTGCACATATGGGGGACAGATGGCTTCTCTGGGATTGTTATTAGTCGGTAGTAAATTCTCACTAGCGCGCCGCAGCATGGTATCCCTCGTCGTGGAACTCTGAACTTCTCAGTCTTTTGTATTTCATTTGCCGGTGTTTTCCTCGATGGCTGCCAAATTCGACCGCGTTTGCAGTTCAATCAGGCTGAGGGCGATGTCAGACTTTGCGAATCGCTCGATTCACGAAGTCTGACATCGTCCTGATCGTCCGATCGCACAGAGTGTGGGCTTGATATAGTCCATTGCGGAAAACGAGAAGAGCGGCGAGTACAGACCACATACCACAAGTGACGACGGCCAGGTAAAACGTGGCATTCTCTTTTTGCTATCGTCACTTGCGGTGTGTGGTCTGCACTCGACGCTCTCCTCGTTTCCCGAAATAGAGAGTACTTTTTGGCCACGCGATTGCAAAAGTCGGACGAGTCGGTCGATCGATACGTATCCATCTCACTTTCTGTTGTGCGACTAAAGTATAAATGCGACCTTACATGAGAGATCAACATCACGTTGAGTAAATGCGTATGAACGAAGGGAGTTTGTTTGTACCATCACTCCCATCACCTCCAGGGTAAAACTTTGTTGGAAGGCTGAAAATGCTCAATAAGTGTTTTGTAGCGGTTGGACCGCATGTGTCTGATCAGTTTTGTTCTTTAATTCTGGAAGCAATGGGTTTCCTATCTCCTCACCTTATTTCCCGAGGTATTTTGGACAACCAAGTTGTAAAGCGAGATTTTTTGCGGCTGCTGTTACGGTGGTTATGTTTTGCATTTAAGGATCGGAAATAAATTTCAGATTTGACGTAGGGTAACTTAAATTGGTCATTTTCAGTTTAGCACTTACCATTTGAAGGGCAAAGAAAAGTTTTGAATTGGTTTAGGAATCAAATCTCGGATTGTATGCTGCCTAGGCCAGTACACGCTTCCATCCCCTGGGGTCGATTAATTGGTGCCGGACTGCCGGAATTGTTTCGGGAGACAAAAACTGACCGATCTATCAGTCGGCTTGCATTCGCAGGCGTTATATTGGCCGTGCGCATTCAAAAGCCCTTACGACTTTGAATGACAATTGGATGGGTGGGGCAGTACCAAAAAATGATTGACTTGTTGGATTCAAACCGACACTAACGGTTTTTTCTTTATTTGCTGGAATTTCAGCTGCCTATTCTTCCACACTGAAGTTTATTCTTCCATTTCAATATAGTATGCGCTGTATCTATACGTCGCTGTTTCACTAAATGTTTCGCAATCCTCCTAGCGAATATCGTTTGCTGACGCTCTCTTTGAACTGAATGAGTTCCATTTGAACGTTTAGTGCATGCCTTAACAAAATTTTGGCATACCTTCCTTCCGAAAATCCAGCTCATTTCATTGATTTAGTTTATAATTTTTATTCAAAAACCTCTTATTCACTAATGACCTTTTGGGAAACCTGACTTTTTCCTAAAACACCTAGGAAATCGTGCTTGGTTGGGGAAGGGGTTAGGACATCTGAATAAGCTGAACCAAGCCCAATTTTGTGCAGGCTCGGAAAGTGTTCGAATGTTCAGTTTATCGGACCTGTTTGCAGTTTGGAGGAAAAGATTGAGACATAGTTCTTAGTTCATCCTTCACATTTCAAGCTCTTTGTTCAGTCTCTTGATTCTATGAAGTTGCCAAAAAAAAGTTTTTGTAGTGGTTCGAGCTACACCTATAAACAGTTTTCACATACTCTGCGAGCGGATTTGAAGGTATGGAAATTGCCTCTATTAATCATTTGGCTTGATTATCCGAGTGTGGGGTACTCACGAGTTCAACCTTATTTAAATTGCTGTCAGTTCCTTTTTTGTTGACATTTTGGTATTATCGTTGCTTGAAGGAAACACCTGTACTTTCTGTGCTTATGCTTCATCTATATACAGTTTATCTTGTATAGTGATGTGATAATGCAAAAGAAGAGAGACCAAGAATCAAATTCAAACTTTCGAAATTTCCCAATTGGTTTCCTTCGTTCTGATTAAGGTTTTGCGTTTATTCAGTGCATCTGGGTTGTCCTTGACATTGTTTATTTTCGAGTAAACAAACCAATTATGTGCAGGGAACGTTCGATTTATGTTGGCGAAAGTTTCAAAAAGTGTGTTCCAGATCTAAGGTGTATGGACCAGAAGTGGAGGTATGATCTGGCCAGTTTACTACGAGCACACAAACCTCATCACGTCACGGTGACATGTAAGTTGATGCTCAAACTTTGCTAGAGGATATTTTTCAGTGATAAACCAGCTTCACCACTCCGGCCATGTGACATTCATTATTTTATATGCATAATTCTCAGGTAAGGGCAGCGATAACGGTTTCATTGCTTATCAGAATGCGATCACGGCTCGTTTCTCTCAACAACCGGTCATATGGAAGAGGTTTGTTTTCAGAAGCTCATTCTATTACTTCTCTTGATTGCGTTATTCTTGTTTTTGTTGTTGTTGTTTTGTATTTTTTTGTGTCATTCGGTATTTGTTCATCTGTACAGTTTGAGCTTGGAGAAGTTTAGTTCCAATTTTGAGCCTTTTATGAGCTTTTTTGCATAAATTTTGACTTTGAGCCATCGCAAACCAGTATGCTCGTAGTGTCCTGGTACTGGAAACAATGTTTCTTTCTTTGACAACATTTTCTTGGGATGCACTAAATTTCTTCACTGCAACAATTTTTGAACATTCTTCTGCTGTTGTTGCCTTTGGTATCAAAGGTTTTTGTGGGGATACAGCTCCTAATCCCCATACTGGACCAATTTCTATAGTTTGAATCGATAGGTTGCATAAGCAATCCACGTTGCCCAATTATAGCTTTTTCGAGGGCTGAAACGCGTTTTCTGCTACTGCACCGGATGACTCATAATTTGAATTACCTCCCCTCCGTCCCGATCCATTGCCAGTTTTTTTTTTTCAAATTGAGCTTGCAGCACTTTGAATCACGTACAAAGGCATTATCAGTGCGGAACAGATATCGAAGAAGTAGGCGATCTTATTATAGTTGTTATTTTCTCTCGGATCTCTAAAGATAGCGCTCGGCAGGCACGCGGGATCATTCGAGTAAAGCGAGTTTGGTATTCTCAGTGGTGATGAAAACTTTTCATCGCTTCTTAAACTGCTAGGTAAACTCTTTGTTCCCAGTGTCTCATTGCAGATCGAGCGAAGAGACACATTGAACCGTATTTTTCTACTATTTCGTGGACTTGTTTTTCAATTTGCTCATGTTCAGACAAGGAAAACCGTTTCCGTACCCACTGACTTTTCCGCTGAAGTTTTGCGCATTCGACGAGAATCTGTGCTTCGGGCCGCATATGACACAATCGGACCTACCGAATATTGCGTATCTCCATGTTTATGTTATAGATTCCGCTGTAGGTTCTTTTTCTGTGTGAAGAGGTTTTGTTTAATCTTCCCTGCCTCCAGTTTAATATTTTAGTCAGTGGATGAGTATCGCACTTCTGTTCGGCATAATGTTTCTGAATGGTTTGCGAAAGTGAGTTTTTCATGTTGATCTCTAAGATCTTTCGTTCAATGAACAGAGAACAGATGGCCGTTCAATCTCACTTTTCTCAACATTCAGTTCTAGGTGAGCACTAAAAGTGATGTGCAGTGGTTGATCATCATTGATTCAACTAGAGCGAAAGAGAAGAAGAATAGAACATCCTTGATGGAGAAGTTAAGGCATGACTTCAGTAAGCATACCTCAAGGTTAGCATCGTTTATTTATCAGTATCTCTTCAGTCCTGGAACTCAGCACTTAATTTCTTGAGAACGTATAAGGTAGAGGCGGTAGGGCCAGAGATGAGTGGAAAAGGATGCGGAAACCACTTTTTGTTTTTTTGCGCTGCTTACGAATGTTTAGAAGCGGGGTAGGTGGTACCTTGTTGCTTTCTTCACACTAGAAGTTCGAGTTTCCTTAAAAAGGCTCACGTACCCCAACTTGCCATTTACCCACCCATGCACGTTCCCCTTTCTTAGTACTGCTACTTGAGATAGTTCAGTTTTCAGGTTAATAGAAGTTTCGGAGTCAGTGGAGCATGGATCGTTCATGGGGCTGGTACAAGCGGTACAGACTGCCTTGCTCGCTCACTTGGAGATTCTAACCGACACCTGGGAGGCATCTCTCATTAGTGCTAGAGAGAAGTATACCGAAGCAAACTGGAGCTTCTCTTCATTTTGTTCTTCAACGGTGAGCTATTAAGACTTCTGTGCTGATTGTAAGACTGCGCATCAGTGTGAAGTAGCAATCACCCAATAGCTGTGGCCATGTTAATCGTGCCTCCCGTGTGAGTCAGTAGTTATTAGCAATATTTAGATGGAATTGGCGCGATTATACTGGAGTCTTGGGGCCTTTGAACACGCCCTTCAGATGTACGATGATCTCGACGTCCACCTTTTTGATATCGTTAACAGAATGGCCGATGTGGAAGGTAAGTAAATATTGCTGCCCATTCGAGACATTTTTCATCTGAACGTCTGCTCCTATGATACTGTTAGGTCTGCTTCAGTTTGTACCATTTTTTTTTGCTTTCTATTTTTTCTCGTACTCGGGTCGTATTTTTTAACATCAGCGCTAATGGTATGATATCATACTTCGATGATGGTTAGAGCCGAGTTTGCCTTTGATTTTTCTTCACATTTACTCTTAACGAACTTTCGTATTACCGTAAATGAATTAATGATTGCGTGTCTTCAGCGGGACGCGAGCCACGATGGATTGTTGCACTTCGAACAGCCAGTGTTTCGTTTCGATCCCTTTATTCGTCGTTTGAGCAACCAAAAATTGATTGCAAGAAAGATCACAGCCTTGTTGGTACGTTGCTGTATTCCTTACTCTTACTGACTCATGCTTTAGAATTTTTGTTACTCTTTTTCCTAATTATTTTGCCGTAGTTTTCGTTCTTCTATGAGATATTGTGAAGAATTGTTCAACTTTCCTTTCTTTACGCCCGGGTGCAGTATTGCGTTCTTTTTGAATGCTTATGTCTCTGGCGTTTGGCTTTGTTGCGTGAAATGGCTGGTAACTTTTCAGCGATTCGACATTTTCTTGTGGCGCAACAGATACTGTTGAGTCTTTCTCAGTACAACGAACGTCATCGCTCACAAGGTGCTCCACCATCGCTCAGGGTCGACTTCGCGGCGCTTGTATTGAGATATACGAATCGAGCACTAAGTATTGCATTGGAGCAATCTAGAACTGCTTTGGTGAGTCCAAATTCAAGATAGGTTTCAGACTTCGCGATTACAGTCGCAATCGTCATAGTATTTTTCGTTATCGACCCGTATGGTTGTATTGCGGCGTCCTTTCGCACTCGCGATTCTGGCATCGTGCCACCTTACTTGCAATGTCCGTCGCAAAGTTTGACACCATCAAGGCGTTTTCCCACTTTTGAAAAGGAGAGAAACGAAGCTTATATTGTATTTGTTTCGATACGTTTTCATTCAGTTTTCCAAATGTTCAAAGTATCGCTAGTCGATTTACGGGTAGTACCATATTTGAAGTCCCAGTGCATTCTACGCTCAGTTATGTCTTATCCTAGATTGAGTCTGCTGGGAAAGGTTTTTTCTTCTTTTTTCTTCCTCTGGAAGCTTCTTAAACACACTATGCGGCCCAGTAGCTATTATTCAGTTCTCCTAAGAATCATTGATACTCTTAAGAATCATTGAGTCTTCCAGATGAATGTATCCACTGCTCGTCTAGCCTGTTGGTGTCTTGTTGTATCAAATGAGGCGCTACATATCGCTGGATTGTTAGCTGAGCCATCAACTGTTGAAGGAGCTGCCGCGGCTCTATGCGGTATCCAAACGCATAGATTCTTTTCTGTGAGTGTTATGGCACTTTAGGAGAATTTCATTTCAAGGCATATCTATCTCAAGTTACTGCCAATGATGCCTTAACTCTCAGTGCACTCACTACTAAGACGTTTAGCATTTCATTATTTATGCAAAGAGTTTATCGGTATTTTGATTTTCCATTGTTTAGATGTTGGACCTGGCAGAGCTGCCAGAAAGTGGTCCATCCGAAACTAGATCGTCGCTCTGTGAATGGCTTTCTGCTTCTGACGACTCTAGTGGAAGTGGAGAGTATTTTCGAGAAGTGCTTCAATCACCTAATAACTTTGCCGCGCAATTTTTCAAAGCGCACGATATAAGTTCTTCTACCCTTATGCAATGTGGACGTATTAGACAGGCAGCGCACATGGGCTGGAAGATGGCTGAATGGATGAGGTTTGTAATTTTGACAGAAATACTTTGGCTTTCTTTTTTTCTGCTATTCGCCCCTTTTTTCAAAATTTTCTTAAATAATTTAAGTTTTATTGAGCAGACCCGGCTAGTTTTCCCATCTGTAGGTATTCTCTGGAACCTGCTGCATCGTCGCCGCCTACGTAGCCCAAATCGAATTGGTGGGGTAACAGCGGTCTAAATCAAATTGTGATCGCCGGTTCAGTGAGAAGGAAAAGAACGAAGCAACCTGCCGAAAGATCTCAACAGAGATTCCCTCTATTCCCCTTGGAAATGAGGAAGGGGCGCGTCTGGATGAGTTGTCGGAACGTTCCTGATCTATGGCTCCACTATCCAGCGCATACTTGAATTAGCCGCCTCGTCATAATCCACGTTGTTTGTCATTTAGTGAGCATGAGGTGTCTCGTCCATTAGCTGATATTAGCCGTCACTAGCTCATTTTGTAAGGCCTTAGCGCCATTGTTTTGCACTCTGGAGCTGCAACAACGGCGCTTCTGATACTTGCCTACCACTCTATCGTTTCCACAGAATAACTGTTCGACATGACCTCATCTGGAGTTGTCGGTTCGAGTGTAAAGTTTCTCGGAAAGGCGCCGAGCTTGCCAAAATTGCATTGAAGAATCCTCATGAGGTCGAGGAAATCAGTGCTACTAGTGCAAACGACCTACTGCCTTTTTCCATCAGTGAAGTTTATGATCTCGGGATTTTGGTGGCACACTATTACAACGAAACCTTTTATATGGATTGCCCTCCTAAATATTGCCTGAGGTCTACCTTTTTGACTAAACTTCCACTCTTTCTAGTCATTTATTAGTTGCGGTGAAACTTGCTTCTGGCTAAGGTTAATGGCAGCGCAGCTGCCAGCCATCTGTGCATCCGTTTCCGTCTTGCTTTATAAATGCATTTTATTCTTTTTCAGGAGGAACAATCGAGATGCTGGAGCATTGCCGTTGGAGCTACGTTTCGTAGCATCCTTGCTGGAAAGTGGTACGAAATCTCAAGCTGTGGTTAATGTAATGAAGCGCATAGTTCCGTATCTGAAAGACGACATCGATTTTGAACGGTAGTAGTGTGTACGCAAAACTTGGGCTAAATTAATCGCCAGAGCAGACCTTAATGTGTTATCACATGGCTTTTAGGTTAATGTCATACCGGTTGTATGTAGCAGTACACGATGCGGATGAAATGGAGCGAAGGAAATATGCTGAGGAATTCATATCCCAACTTGCGAGTGGAGACGAGACGAAGAGACTAAAGTTCGTTGTTTCTAGTGTCCTTCAACACTTGCATTCACACCTTGATATTAGTTTTAAGTCCAGGAAACCCGCTCTTTATCATACAGTTCATATTTTTGAAGCCACTTCTTACAGATATGAAAAAAGGTTTTTCTGTATTCAACCCCAAGTAAAATAATTTCAGCTTGGCCGAACCGCCAGGAATCCCGAAAAACCTGTTCCGTGCCACTGTAAAAGGCTTCACGCCAATCATACAAGTGCCTAATGGTCGTGTGTCGATTGATTTTGACGTGGAATCATCACTTCCCATTTCAATTCCGAGTTTTTGCCTTCGTGTAAAGCTTCGTGAAGTTGATGAACATGTACTGACACGGCGAAAAGGAGCTGTGTACGATGTGCATTTCAGTGTGAGCTTTAAGCTATTTTAGTTGCCTATCGATCAGTTTACCTTTTTTCTTCCATTCAGGAACGAGAACAAGTTTCACGTGTGGTAACGTTGAACAAGCCAAGGGACCACAGAAAATCGGTTTCTCGATCGAAATCGCCAGTGGTTTCACGGAGTCCGGTCGGCGAACTCTTCCTCACTTGCTCCAGTAAGGAATTACAACCCGGAAACAATGAAATCGTAAGTGGCAGTAATACTTTCCAGCCATATTCGAAATATACTACAATAATTTCAGACGGTGTCCGGTCTGGTTCAGACCCGTGGCTGTTTTTTATTGGACAGCGTTCAAGCGAGATTAATGGACGGTCTGGTATGCGTAGACATTGATGACTTGAAAACAAAGCGCTTGGTAACAATTTTCGTGCAAAGCACACCAAATAAGCTGTGGATAGACGAAAACAAAGGTAAGGTGAATTTAAAATGTCAGCATTTTCTATTTTCAACACCATTTTGTTGCATTTCATTACTCTCGTAAACGCCTCGTGGTTTTTTTTTGGGCATTTTCAATCGTGGGTATTAGACGGGCGCTGTTTGCTGCTCTACTTCAGTTCTTGTCTTATCTTGCCATTTCTTCTCCTATCCTCGTGCCAACTGACGAATGTTCGGCAGTTGTTGTCTATCCATTTCAGTCGAAATTTTTATGTAATGTAGAAAGTTTGAGCGACAAAACATTTAGCATTAAAGTCTTCATTACTTTCAATTCGGCCCATATTTTATTCTATTCTATTTTTTCCTTTCTTAGCAATACTCTGCGTTATTATCACCACTGCCTTTACAATGCAGCCGATCGTTTTCAACGTATCAAATATATGAATGTTTGAATTCCATTCATAGTTGGCCCTTGGATACAAGTTAAGGAGAAGCCATGGAAAGTGGGAGTCTTTCGATGTACAGATCATGTCAATGCTCTCAAGTGAATATTGGCTGACCTTATTAGAACGTTCGAATAGCTGTGGGAGATTCATTCAAGGATGCCGCCCTTTTTCGCATTCTGGTGGGACGAGAGCGGCTTTAGCTCCGCATCATCTCATATCTATGGGTTTTGTGCAGTGAATAAAAAAAACAGCGTGAATTGCACAAAGTATTCCTTGTAATCTATAAGACGGTATGTATTTTGAAAATATGCAAAATATGCGAAATATGCAAAAAAAATTACGACAAGCGGTTGGTAGGCGAATATTAGCTTGCAGCCTATACGGGCTGCCACCGCCGTTGAGAAGATACATATTGATTTGCATTAGTAGCAGTGTCAGAGACCATTGCCTCTAAGTTCAAGTTCACTGCTATTGTCACTCTTCTTCAACCATCATTAGCGTAACACATCCTTTCTTGTAAACAACTTTATTTCGATTTGGATCCGCATAATTACGGGTATCAGCCTTCGAATTTTTTTTTGGTGTACCTTCTCAAGATTTTGTTTAAATCCATCGAATTCCTCTAATGCCCTTCCTGCCCTAGCGAGCGCCTTTTTTATTTATAAATTTTTTCCTTTGTGGTTAATTGTGTGCGCCCTAGGTTTGACTTTATCTTATTTCCACTTATCTCTGTGGTTATAGCCCTTCAGTTTTTTTTTTATTAACAGCATTCATATAAACTGTTCGTTCCGTTAAAAAACGTTTCTGGAGATTAGCTATAATTTTTTATTACTGTATTCATTAGTTACAGTGCTAACTAAACAAAATTTCAAGATCTCTTGGCGGGAGTTGTTCAACGAGTCAACGTTACTGTTGAAGCTGGTTCGACGTTAGATGCGTCGAAGGTTGAAGTGCGTTCCGATCCTACCGATGGAATTGAGTTTCTGGTAAGTCTCGTTAGGTCTAGGGCTTTTCGTTCAGTGATTTCCTGAGGCAATAGTAAAGGGTTAGACGGAGGTTTGGTTATCAGACTGATTTTAATCTACTGAATAATCTAAAGCGTTATCAGTATGCATAGCCAAGCTACCTACAGCAGAACTTGAACAAAGCTAAGTGAAACACAAACATTCTTCAACGTTTTGAACATTCTTACTGAATTCTAAACGAGCTGGATATGCTTACTTCTCTTTGCGTTGACGAACTCTATAGCTAGCCGCTGCTGACAGAAAATGTATCATTTGTGAAGTGTATACAATAGTAGTGATCTGATTTCGTAATTTCTTCTCTCAAGCAGTCTCGTTTTCTTCGATTTGGCGACTATTGATAACTACTCTAGTAACAAATCGAAGCATTCGATGAAGTATTTGTTGTTATTATTCTATGATTACTTTTGTTTTTCTGCGTTTCCTTCTCATTTGATTCAGAGATCTGATGAGACATGGTCATCAAACGCCACTATGAATATCCCACAACTTGGGCCTGGAGGAAGGTACACATTCGAGCTGGCGCTTTGCCTACTAATGGACTCAGGTCTCACAGCATCACCGGCCGTGCGCAAGGCCAAGGTTGGTGTGTGTTGCAATCTTTTTTGGTGTGGTAGCTATTCTGCCATTTTAAGTAATAACGCGAAATGTCGTGTAGAATGGGTGGATTTTTGCTGAGTGGGATAGTACGTCAACTTGGTCTTGAGAGCCCCGGTATTGCTGACTGGGATATTTCTACTGTTTGAAATTATTTGCTGAGCAAAACTTTCGCCCCAGGCGAGACTAGAACCCGCACCTCTCGCTTTCCGGGCAAGTGCGCTACCAGTTACGCTACCAGGACACCATTTCATCCCAACTCAGCTTTTCATGGTACGTGTACCATGAGAAGCTGAGTTGGGATGAAATGGTGCCCCTGTAGCGTAACTGGTAGCGCACTTGCCCGGAAATCGAGAGGTGCGGGTTCTAGTCCCGCCTGGGGATATTTGCTGAGCAATTACTGTAATTTGTTTTGTAAAGTGGTAACGTCGGCGTGCTACGGCAGCTATTCGCTGTGGCACGGTACTCAATAATTTAATCGACTTAACATAGAAATATTGGGTGTAACGCATTCTGGAAGAAAGATCAGTGGCAAATACTTTTTTGGTCTGTCCATTCAATGCTCACTTTAATTTTGTGTAACTTTTCAAGATCAGTTGCGAATGGTTTGGTAGAGTATGGTCACTTGAGTTACCGTTTGTCGCCCTCTTGATAATGACATCGACAACGTCAATGCTCGAAAATAAGTGAGTTAAGCTTTTCAAACTATAAGAGAAGTAGAAGTTTTAATAGTCGTAAAGAGTTTTGGAATGGAGTTGTTTTTTTCTCGATTATTCCCAGTTATCCATTTCCTCATATCTCACAAGGGAAGGATGGCAGGTCGAAGTGGCTGTTTGAAATGGGATGTATACCACTTGATGCGTCTTTGAACGCTGATTCCAAATCTGCCTTCCTGATCTGCTTAACGGTTCTCTGAACGGAGTTATGAAGCAAAACAGCGCAACGGCATTGGGCGGGGCTCACAGTCAAAACATCGTGGGATCGGTCTCTTATCGTGATCCCTTATCGTGATTGCCGTTCAGCAGATTCGGCAGACATATTTGGAATCAGCGTTCGAAGTCGCATCAAGTGGTATTCATCTCATTTCAAACGGTCACTTCGACCTACCATCCTCCCTAGTCAGTGTGGCCGGTGCCAGGATTTGCGAATCGCTCGATTCGCAAAGTCTTGCACTGGCCTTCGGAGAATTGGCAGCCGATCATGTCTTGCGACCGAAGGCTCTCTACATTGCCCGCTTTCTTTCCCGTCATTCATAAGCAAACAATTTTAGTAGGGTATTTGTGTGATTTTTATGTCAGTGTTTTGTCTTCAGAACACTATTCGAACTGGAAATAGCACGAGCTGCCGGTCATGCTGATCAGTGGACTGTTGTTCTGGAGAATGCTATGATTGAAGCTGTGGATCCGACGGTGACGAAAGAAACACCAAATCAGCTTGGCAAGCTGCTGAACAGGGACCTTGGTGTAAGTTTTTGTATCGTCGTGAGTATTTGATTTGAATACTCTTAATATTTCATTTGACATCTATCCTTTCACAGCTTATAGTTAATCTCGATTTAGGAATTGATACCAAACGTCGTCTCAAGTCTGGTCTGGGTGCTACCTATAACTGGTGAATTGCCAATTTCGCATCGACTGTCAATAGATTATCGAGTGAAACCGACAAAAGTGACTCAGCAGGCATTCTCTTTCGTCTTTTTCTTTTTACTTCTCTCCTTTCGCTGTGTTGGTTGAAGTATGCTTTCTAAGGAAGGTCTAGTTGTTCGGCTGAGCAGGCATTACCTATACTCACTGCTTTACATCCTTACGTTTCTTTATTCTCGCTAGTCGTTCAGGAGTCTGAATCGGAATCTGGTGATAAAAAGTTCCTCGATAGGCTGTATTCATATCGCGACACTTTTGATCTCCACGTCCCCAAGGTGCGTTTGTTTTGTTTGCGCAAAGGCTTAGTTTTTTTCCTTATATTTAAGTTTCTATGTGTCAATGTTTACGTTTATGTGATCGTTTGCAGTTCTCATGGGAAGTTTGGTTTTCTTTTAGAGCTTGAAATTCACTGTGTAAGTAGCGTTGCGCGTTATGATTAGCTAGAATATGTAAAAACGTTGATAAATCGCGCTTCACGGTGCGCCACGCATTAGATTTCCATTCATAACCTCGTTGGATTTTGAATGCGCATTTGACCTACATATTCCACACCCTGCGAGGCCAGCCGATGCACAGGTCAGCGTACAGATGAGCCTATGCATGTGGTATCCATTGGCTGACCTCGAGAGACGTGAGGTTCGCTTTTGCTAAGCGAGACTCACACAAACATGGAGTTATACATCGGCTGGCCCCTGCAAGCCATTGTTTTGGTTTATGTTCGCTTTTTAGGGGTTGTTTCCAGATCTTCCTTACTATCTAGAAATAGTTTCGTTCTGCCTGGCGTAGTTTTTGAGCATCGGGATGTTTCAATGGTGAAAAGATTAGCATCATTTTAGACACTGACGAAGAGCTACTTTTTCAAAACTTGGTCACATCATTTATCTAACTTGTGAGTAACGTAAAGAGTTAGGGTTTTTCAATTTATAAGGCGGAGAACTCTAAATTCTGTTAATATGGTAGCCAACCGAATGAAGAATAGTCGAGTTTTCAGGTAGGCTATGAACTTTGTGCGCAGATGTTGTCACAACAGCCGGGTGCACAACTTTGTC
>KZ345238.1:63419-86203 GCA_002352805.1 Teladorsagia circumcincta
TACCGACACAATAAGGTAGCTCATAGAGTGACTGGGCAATGAAGTGAGGAGCTCGCGGGTCTTGCGATGACGTTCCGTGATGGCATAGTAGTGATAACTATCAACTATTATCATGAAATTGAGTCCTCTATTGCATAAGCGCTAACTTATTGTGTCGGTAGGGTGTATGCATGGATATCTCTCTTTCCACCCTGCAATTAGAGGGATGAGGAAGCTCATGGGATAAACAAACCGCTAAAGAAACTGGGGAGCTCACAGGACTTGCGCTATCGATGTTTTGCAGTTGTTAACTTTAAAGCTATATAAACACCTACTGAGCACACTCTCGGTCATTCCACATGGGCCGCAGTGGCACCTGGAAGGCAGTGAAGGGAGGAGAGGGGAGGAGGATGGGGAAGGGTGAAGGAGAACCAACCGCCAACAGACCTAAGCTCAGTGCCTAATTAAGTGTTGAGCATTTCCTCCATGAGGTGTTGCGTCACAGATGAATGGGAGCCGTAAGGCTAAAGCTTAAGTAGGGTAGTGAGGTCTTGGCGGTTACCAGGGGACAAATCTGATTTTATGTAACCAGCCAAGTACATTCCTGTTCCATACCCTACATCACTTGTTGGAGCCAACGCCTCACTGCTACTGGGACACCGTAAATTTGTGACCCTTCCGCTCTAGGGCCCTTTATCAGCCTTCATCAGTTGCTATCACTTCCTGTCACTCGACATATGTATTCCGGTCCCACTCCCGATATAATATTTTGAAATCAGTGCCTGACGACTGCTCTGACGCGCGCTATGAATTTCGTGGCGAACAGGCGGACATCCGCAGACGGCAGGCATACTCAGCGAATTATAAATGATAGGATAGGATCCAACTAGCCATATAAACACTCACGGAGCACACTCTCGGTCATTCCACATGGTGCTGCAGTGACAGCTGTAACGCAGTGGGGGAGGAAGAGAGAATTCCAACCTCTGACAGACCTAAGCTCAAGGTCCTATGAATTGTTGAGCATCCCCTCCATGAGGTGTTGCGTCACAAATGAATGGGAGCTGTAAAGCTAAAGCTACGCAGGTTAGTGAGGTCCTGGCGGTTGCTGGAGGTTGAATCTGATCTCATATAACCAGCAAATACATTCTTGTCCCATGCCCCACATCACTTGTTGAACCCAACGCCTTACTGCTGCTGGGACACTGCAATAAATTCTGTGACCCTTCCGTTTCAACGCCCCTTATCAGCCCTTATCAGTTGTTATCGCTTTCTGTCACTCATTAGATATGCTCCCGTTCCACACCTGCACAACATTTTTGAATCAACGCCCGACGACCGCTGCTACGCGCGCTATGAATTTCGTAACAGACACACACACACAGACATACTTAGCGAATTATATATGGTAGGATAGAACCCAACTATCATATGAACACGCACGGAGCACATTCTCGACCATTCCACATGGTGCTGCAGCGGCAGCTGATGGATAGAGGACTTGGGTGGGAAGTGGGAGGAAGGCCACTCGCCAACAAATCAAAGGTCTCAATCGGTGTCACGGTTTCATTCCAGCGCTAGCGTGGTAAAAAAATAAATCGAGGTTCTCAAAATGGTCGTGATACTCGTGTAGCTCGCGGAGGAGCTCTTCTCAATTCCTTTCGACTCGGCATTTACCATCACATTTACTCTGTTCAAGTCGTCTCCCTCTATCACGACGTCGTATCTCTTCCGTTTCCACTTTTTCGAAACATCATTGCCACTCGAAACGTCATAGCCGCTGCTAAGTTTCCCAATCATTGGCGTAACTCCCTCCTCCTTTCTCGATACTTGAATGCGTAACTCCTTTTTTGTCAAGAAGTCTACATAGAAGCTTATAGTGACCGTAGTCGTTATTGGACCCGACGAATGTACATTTTACGCGATCGCAGCAGAAACATAGCTCATTCTTATACAGCTACATCCCATCTATTTCTACGCTCTACTGGCAAAGAAAATTCCAACCTTTTTCGCATTTTTAGTGCCCTTGAGTTACCGTACATGATTCACAAAAAAATCTTTCACTATGTATGTCACAGAAACGGCAGAGTCCGTCGCTTGGTTTTCGGAGGACGCGTTTCTCTCATTCTGTACGGGAAGCTCGTTGAGCCCTTCATATTCGCCCCATCCTTGCCTAAACGTCCTGTAGTGGCCCATCAAGGGCATGACAAGGCGGCGATAAAGAGCGTAAAGCAACAGTCCCACATCGAGCGACAACTCACGAAGTAAAGGTGGTCAACACTGAAATTTTGGATTGCGAGTTGCCATCAAAAAAAGAACCAAAGAAAACAGCCAGTGAAGCTTCAAACTGGGATCTCTCTGTTTTCCCTTGAGAAGAAGGGAGGGGCGGGCCGGACGAGTTGTGCAAACTTGCCTGGTAAAGCCGTACTTATTAAGGACCTTCAAATGATTCCATTCTTTAGAAAAAGAAACAGATCCCAAACATCATAGTTTCTGGACAGCTGAGACCAAGACACGCGAAGAAAGAAGCAGGCAGAAACCAGAGCAGACGGCAGCATCAGATTGGACAGTTCAAAGCACCTAATTTGGTTCAAAAGGTTCAAATTGTCCTCGTGGTCCCAAAACGATCGCACATTCCACGCAGCCAAGCACGCGATTTCTGCGAGTAGCAAGTGGGCGGAGGGAAGGTTAAGGCGGAAAAAGTGGCTGGCACGTGTTTAAAGTCTTTTAACGGCGTTCCCAAGTGGTTTTTTGTTCAGCGGCCTTTCTTATGTCTTGACTAGGACTTAGGCATCTCTTTCACACCATTAGTATCGAAGGTTTAGATCCTGCTAGTGCTGTCGCTTCCGTAATGTCGACAACTCTTCTCCACCTCTAAGCGAGCGCAAACGCTTCCTTTATGGCTAAACCGCTAGCGTGTCACCGGATTACGATGTTGAAGGAGATCCTCGAACTTGGGTGATTAAATCCAAAGCCAATCAATAGGTGTGAAGATCCTCGAAAATGGGTGATTGAAGCCAAAGCCATAGGTTGCTACGAGGGTTCAGAATATTCAATCTTTGGTGATTATAGCCAAAGGGAATAGGTTGCCGGTCAAATATTGGTTGGTGAGATTCTCGAACTTGGGTGATCAAAGCCAAAGCCAATGGGTTGCCACGCGGATGGTGTGGATGGAGAAGAACTTTGAGAACTCGGCTAATTCAACCATTATGCTGGACTGAGTTGAAGAATTAAATGCACGATTAAGTCCACGCAATGAAAATTGAAGTCACCCAAAAAATCACCTCTTAAAACTTTAATAAGCACGAAATGCACCGTCGCGGCCAATGAATCGCTATGTTAGCTGGTACCGCAACACGACCGCGGACACGAGCGAATCGCGCGGCTCGCAAAGTCTGACATCGGCCTTAGAAAATTGCAAGTTTTCATAAAAACCAATGTCTATATCGTTTATGATTCTTTCTAAGGTTATACTGCCGCTACACACCTCCAAAGTTGTATAGAATTTTGTAAGCCTTACTTCGCTTCCGATCGGCTTTTTTTTAAACATGTTATCGATCTCTGCAGCCTGTCACCATTGCTTCTATTCAACACTCCAGTCATTTGTGATTGCGAACTTTCTGCTGCCAACCCCACTGGTGCGTCGAATATTCAACGGAAATCCCAAACACAGAAAATAACGAATATGTTCGAGAAATTTCGTGTCGTAGGATTTTTAGCGAATTCCTATTCTCTCTGGATCTTGATGTCTCTCAGGCTAATAATACAGTGTGCATTTACGTCTGCTCAATCTGCTTCTGTTCACTGAGAATAATTTGATATCAGTGCCGTCCAGTTTGCCCTTTAACATTCCTTCATTTTCCTCTCGGTCTTTCGATTTCGAACCTTCTTCAGTCCAGAATCGACCTTTATTGTGATCCCTGCAGTGTTTACGGTATTCTATCTATTGTCGTCGCATTGACACCTGCTCTGGTATATTCCCTCCCAATTACTTGTTATCGCTTGAAGGAGGATTTCACGATAAGGACGAAGGTCGAAGAAGGGTATAACTAGTGGAGGCAGACAGACCTCCTAATGGTGCGTACCACAACGCAATTTGCATCGAATGATATACCAAGCAATAGCATAGCCCATCTCGCGACGCTATTGGCACGCTATTGGCGCTGTACGCCCACCCTTGCTGTATCAGCCTTTACCCATTTGGCAGAGAGAGCGTTTACGTTTGAAGCAACAGTCCCAGCGAAGATGTTCGGGAACGCCTACTTCGAAACGCTCGAGTCGCTTTCTCGAGGATTTTCAAGCTCAGTTTTTTGCTCAGTTACACTTCTTATTTTCTTGACTAAGGCTAGCGCATCGTTCCACAGCATTAGTGTCGAATGTAGAAATCCTGCTGAGACTGTTGCGTTAAGAGAAGAGCGCCGATGAGAGTTGCACCAATGCGAAAATTAGCGGGCAAGGAGGAGTCCCTTTTTCCGGTTGTAGGCGTTTTTCTTGGCTTTCTTCTATCTCTTGCACCACTTACCATCTCCGACTTGATTTGCGATAGGCTTACTTTTCATCGGGAAAGCCGCTCTCAAACTGAGCAAAGACATTTTTATGTATAGGATAGAAGAGAGAAAATGGAGGTGAAGTGGTGGGAATGATGCCGCTCACTGCGCACAAGGTTAAAGGACCAAGTAGATGTGCCGTTGCTCGAGCCAACCCAGTCCTTCTATCCCTGGAGTAGGCTACTTGATGGTCCAACTCGTCTGGAGGGATAGACACACGGACTAATTTGAGTCAGCCGTCGCTAAGACCATTCAAACGCCCCTGTCATCTCAAAAGGAACTGCGATACGTGGCGAATCATAAGCGTCTTCGTAGATCTTTACATAGCTATGAGATCTGCTGATCTTTCCGCGTTGGACTCCAATGTCATAAGTTTTTGAATGGTGCAGTTGTTGTTCTGTTGGTAGTGGTTTGATGTGGTTTTTTTTTTCAATTTTATTCACTCATAATATGTGTACTTCTTTGTTCCATTGTATGCCGGGTGTTCCACAACTGTGCCGTTATCGCTAAATCTGAACTCATGATAAGCTGCATTTGATTATTAAGGTATTCCGTATAACATTGTTGTTCTCTTGCATAAAAATATGATGATGTGACATTACTTGAACAGAGTATTTCAACAAATTTCACCATTAAGATCATGCCTCATGTCCAAAAGCACTTGTCCGATGAATGGTGTTCTGTTTATAATCATGCGTATAAAATTTGTTATTATTTCGTCTAGAATTTGAGAATGATTTGGTTTGATACCAAACTGATACAGTGTAGGAAATTGAATATCATTATTGCAATTCGTAATGCGTGTTGAAATGGAGGCATTTTTCCTATAAAATCTGTTGGGAATGGATTCGCATCAATATCTAGCGTTAACTTGGGAAATGTTTCAAAACAATATATATCCCCTCCCCTTGAATAGTGTCTCCTCCATGACCGCTGTTATGGTGGCCATATGGGACCTCTCGCATCTCACATTCCAAAACTTTGCCTGAAACTCCAGATGTGTGCCCAGTGAGGGAAGAAGGGATGATTTATAGCTATTGAATCGAAATTTTTTTTTTGGAATCCCCCCAAAATGAATCTTCTAGCTGTTCTCGAAACTGCTTCTTTCCATATCTCGACATTCCTCCGAAACACATCTCTTTTCTGAATTCGTTTCCCTCCTTAGAATCGCAAAATAGGGCCTCCCATTAGAATTATATATTGCGATCTCCTCAATCAGGAAATGACCTTGTGGCATTAACACGTTGACGACAGGCTGACGCGCATGCGCGTCAGAATTTTGGCACCGCATGGGAGATGCTGACGCGCATGCGCGTCAGCATCTTTGTATTTATTTTTTCAGCACATGAATGACTTTTTAAGATGTCTTGTTTCTATTCTATAGTCTACACTTCATGAAAATTATAAACGGCATGGTCCATTCGGGGGTAGAATATGCTCGAGTTGAGGAGAGGTTTTCTTAACCTCTGAAAGTTGAGGGGTGCCATAGTCGACGACGCATCACATGACTTGCCTGGGCTCTCTCAACTAGATGGTGTGACCATGCGCATCCAGCTTGACATGTATATCATTTGAATCGCAGTACGTTTTCTTTCTCACATTCCCGAACTGGGTCTGTTCCTCCTTCAACATTGATACCATCACTATTTCGCTGAGAGGGTGCAGACAAGCAGAGGGTATCTTCGCTGAAAGCTCCCTCTCCCCTGCTTCCATTATACACTTGTTTTGCTACTTTCCAGCTTTCAGTTCCAAAAAAATGCACCTCATGGGACGAGCTGACGCGCATGCGCGTCAGCCAAATCGCGCCCGCCAAATCGGTAATGTCCCATGCGGCGAAAAAAGCCAAAACCTGCGATGTCGTCAACGTGTTAACCCCGAGTTTCTAGGCGAAACGTGCCACTGCGCACGTCGGCGGTAGAGAGTGATGGGTGCTAACGTAGTTGGGGAGGGGGAGGGTAAGTTTGAGACCTTCGCTGCAAAACGAGTGAACCGTGAACCAAGGGGATGTAACCAATTCAGGGGTGGGTGGGGGAGGGGGTGAGACGAGTAACCTGACATGTGTGAAAAGCTGAAATATTCGAGTTTACACAATCTCGCTGAGAGGACGCAGATATGCCGCACGCCGCGGCGGCGACTGCCCCCCTCAACTACATTGGCGCCGAGTGATGTTAACTGGAGTGCAAATTCTTCCAATACTTTACCGTAATTTAGAGAAGTGATGCCGTTAACGTGGTTGAGGGGGGAGGGGGAGGGGCAGTCGCAGCCGCGGTATGTGGCATGTCTGCACCCTTTAGTGCAATTAATCCGTGAGTCATTGGGAATGTAGACAGTCACTGGGGAGGTGCGTGATGGTAGGACGAATCACCTAACAAATGTGAGAAGCTGGAAATGTGAGTTCACAATACTTCGCTGAGAGGGCAGAGACGCGTCACGCGCCACGCGCCACGGCGGTGGCTGCTCCCCTTTCCCTCCCCAACTTCATTAGCGCCGAATTATCGAATTCACTTGTAATTATTAGTTATTATTATTAATTATTGGTCGAAGTGAGACTACGCAGTGTTTCGGGGTGATCCTTCACTGCAGTAGGGCCGAGAGGGTCAGTAGGCCCGGCTTGCCGTGCAGCGGTGGAAGGACTACGCGCTAGGCTGGAAACCGTCGAGGAAACGCCAACGGCTTGTCGAGGATTTTCGCCTGTTCAGTCACGCTCTCCCGCGCGGAAATTCACTCTCGACTCGCGAGCCGTCTGTACTCTCCGCGCACACGTTCACTCCTGACACTACTCTCGCACAGTGGGAAGCCATGGTCGAGGAGTTCCTCGACCGCTACTCACCTTGCCACACGCGCAACATTGCCGTGGGAAAAGGAAGCGATTATGACAAAGAGGGAGCGCATTGGGGAAATATTTGCGCCACACGAAGTAGTTACTTGGCTGCCAAGGAAGCGATGGATGGCTCTCTCACGACGAAGGTGCGTTGGTTGCTGGGCAGATCCGAAAGCGATCCGCCCATTAGTTTAGTTGTTGATTTGGAAGAGCTGTTTTGCCGAGCATGGTCAGGCATGATGCCACCAAACGCGTTGCGGTAAACTCGTCCATCCGTCCGCCGTCTTAGACGTTACCCACTCTTAAGCAAAGATCCACGGCCAACAGGTTTGCCCCGTCTTGTCCGTGGCGCACCTTGAAATCACGGGTCGATCGCGAAGGTATCGCAAGACACTTAATCACAGGGATGGCGGTACTGCTTCAGCTCAGATGTAGGCGACGAGGCTTGACCGCTGCGGCCGCTTCCATTCTTATCGTATTGTAGGTGGCCTCTGCGCCCCCTCTAAATGACGTATCTAGCACTTCCCCTCCTCGCAGCGCTAGATCTCTCCGTCGTATGACTCACTAGGGGAATTTTAGTGCTTCTATGGATCTTTTGCTTCTTCTCCCCACTGACGTTTTAATTCGTACTTCTTGTAATTTTTGAACAAAACGATACACCAATTCGATCCCGAATCGTGTCTTAAAGAATCGTCTGTTCTACGCCATATTTCCATTACGGCAAACCGGTTTGAAGAACATCACTCCTAGCATGGTTATTCATAAGTGTTAACTTGGCTCAGAATTCGGTCGGTTAATCGCGAATAAAAACAAGGGTTTGTCGAGGGATAAATTGATGGATTACTGCCTTCCCATTGCCACGCATTCCTCATTCGGCCACGCTGCCTCGCAACCAGCTTTGCTCTGGATAGGCTTGACTACATGTTTGCAACCTCATGTTTCTACCTTGGGAAGAGTAATTTTTCATATATTTGAATATTGTAGTTGAATTAAGGAGTCTATTTGGATAAAGGGTTCACCTACGGTGATCCTAGTCTGCCGAAGATTTGTGGTTGTACATCCACCGAGAGTTTCTTCCCTTACTCAGAATGCCGTGGACGGCATGAAATATTTCAAAAAATGTCTCCCTCTCTCTCCCCCTCCCCCATCCCCTTTATCCAGATAGACCGGAATTAGGTTCTTTCTTCAACTGTTTTCTATATTTCAGTCTTCAGATCAGAATTCATGAAAAAGCGCACAGATGACACGGATCTCCTGATACATTCTCGACATCAAACTCAATACAATATTGGTAAGTTATCAATTAAACAGAAACACTATTGAACCTACCGAACGGTTTCCTCATAGCTCCTTGACCTTGAATTGAGATGTTAAATCCATGTTGCGCTCTTGAGTCCCCGAGTTTTGAGCTGAGATGAGTTCTCCTCTGCATGCGATTCTGTCTTTAAATTCTTGTATTCAAGTTTATAAATGTTTACCGCTGTTCCAATTAAAATTCTGTCTTACTAGATTTCCTACTGGCGCTTCTAATCGAATCGGATGAGGGCGGGTTTGTAGAATGGGCGAACGAGGTGACACTTCTTTGTTCACTATACATCGCACATCTTATTTTGATATAAGTTATGAAGACTTGCCTTTCAATATGTAAATATGTATAAGTGTACTAAGGCTGGTTGATTAATTAAAAATATGATCTGTTATGAATAATTCTCGAGGAACTGTTTCGAATGGCATTGAGAAACAAGCGCAAGTTTCTGCAATGTTCGGTGTTTTCAGATCTCCTGAAATAGTGTCAGCACACTTTTTATTGCCCTTTGTTGAATAACAGCGTACAGACATGTTCTTCGCTGACGGAGTTGTGCAAATAAACCGCGCTGTTGCTCGCTATCATTTCGCTATGACGTTTCGCGCATTCGCAAAGTTGCCATTTGAATCATTCCCCCATCAAACTGGAGCTTGTCCGGTTTTTTCTTATTCGGACCGAAATCGAAACTCCGGCGACTCCCATCCCATGGACCTTGACTCGGAGTCTGATGACCTCCTCGATGAGCGCAAAGGTAGTTGCATTTCGATCTTCATGAAGCTGAGTGAGCGATTTAGATGTGTATTGATTCTATCTTTTTCGCTCGTTTATTTTATTCCGAAATCAATAGTAAGCAACCAGTGCGCGTCCACGGCATTGCGGCCCTGAAGCTGATATGGGGAGCGTCTAAACCGTCTCTACTATGAGGGGCTGAATCCGTATTATCTCTATTCCCTATTCAAAGACCGTCGTGACCTCTCAGGTTTATTCTTGAGAAGGTACTGCTTACATTTGAAAAAATCGTTCCTGGACATTGGGTGTTCTCAGGAACGATTTTTCTTAGCAGAGCTACAAATAAGGCTGGAAAGAGGATTCAAGACAAGTGGTATCTAATTAATCTCTGGGCCGATGTTAGCTGACATTACGACTAATTCGAGGGAGGGCAGAGGCGCTAATGAGAATATTAACTGCTCACATCCTCCTTCAAAATCTCTTACCCTCAAGGCTTTGTCCCAAGATTTATAAGTGCTCACTCACTTCAATGTCTCTACTAACTATACGAGCGCCCCCGGTAATACAATATATGGTAGATATTTGTACAGTCCCACGATGTTCCAGCTCGAAGTCTATGTCATGGTCACTTTGTCACGATATCAGTGGCGCTTTCTGTGCTGTTGACTAAATTTATACGATAACTAGTAAAATTTTTTCTTGTAGATCAAGACCACCTCGATGCCGAACGGGGAGATGATGAGATGAAATTGCGTTCACCGTTCACTCCATGGCCACATGTCTTCAATCTGGCCAACTGCATCGTTGGTGTTTCAGTATTGGCGATGCCGTTTGTGTTCCAGCAGGTATCTACTGTCTTCTTCAGTCAAGTCGTCCTTCATTTCTTACCTTTTTTTCGATCCTATTCATGTCATGGTCGCTTTTTTCGATTCTTATTTTCTTCGAGTAAGACATACCTATTTTTATACTACTTTATTAGCTTATCCAATATCAAAGGAGACTATTTCTTTAGCGGGATTATTCCGAATTTTAGTGTGGAATTCTTCTGGCTGTTGTAATGATCGGTGCGTGTGCAGTGCTGACGAAATACACGTGTCATTTCCTTTGTAAAGCTGCTTTTTTGTCCAAGTTTGTTTGCAGTTGATTTGCTTTTTTCTCGCTTCTTTTGCACATACACCGTGCCTATGACACCTGATTTTCCTTATATCTCAAATTTTGCTCTGAAGCTTCAATTTCAGTAAGCATAGCTATGAAGCACTGGCGCTTACGGCGCTTGGGCCAATGGGTCGACGTCTCGTTGAGTTGTCGTTGTTGTCATTTCTTGTCTCGTCCATCGTAGCGTTTATGGTTGTGATAGGTATAGTTTTGCATACATTTCTGTGTATCTATCCGAAAAGTTTTTTTTCTTCGAATCGATATCTGTACTGTTTTTTTTCAATGTCGAGAATGCGAACAGTGTATTTAGGTGATATCGGGCCACATCTCGTGGCGGATTACTTGGAGTTAGAAGCGCCTACGCAACGGTTACGAACGCTTGTTATGGTGGGGCTAGTCGTCCATTCATTTAGTTATATAGCTTTAACGGCTCTAATTCGAATAGTTGGAAAAGCTTCTGACGTAACTCCCTCCACCTCTGTTTGTTTGTTTGTTTTCTTCTGTATTGAGTATAAACGGAAGTTGAGCGGCAGAACCAGGAAACTTTTCACAACCTGTTTTTTGATCTGCTTTTGCTTCTGCTAAACTCTGCATGATTCTAGAGTAATATGCCATGTTTCAGGTAGTTGTTCTTCTGCTTGTCATTTTCCCACTGTGCCTCATCAAGGATCTCGAAAAATTTTCTGTCATAAGTTCATTTGCTGTATTATTTTACGCGATTTTCGTTGTTCGAATGGTAGGTTGGATTTTTTTAGCTTTTTTTTCTGCGTTTTTTTTGTTTTGTTTTGACAATGAATTCTGGAACGAGTCTTCTGCTAAGGTACTGGAAGCCCTACCAGCTCTTTGGGATGGAGCGTGGAGCATGCATGTGACATGGTGGCGGCCAAGTGGGTTCCTCACCTGGTACGCAGATCTTGCGCCTGATTTAATTCAGAGTTATTTTTCTGAAGCCAGTGTTTTCCACGGAGTTTTGATTTTCTTTCAAGTCTTCCCATCGTGTGCATGGCATTGTCGTGTCAAACACAACTTTTCTGTGTCATTGATTGTATCCGTGATGCTTCTGTTTCGCGTGTTGATGCTGTCGTCTCGGGAGCGGTCAACTTTTGTTCAGCCATGTGAGTCATTTTTTGACAATAACTTTCAATATTACCTTCAGTCGCCTAGTTTCACTGGACTTGTGCATAAGTATTTGTTGGGGCTATCGAAATAAATCGCGTAGGTAGACTAAAAGAGGTTAAATTTGGTGATGCAGGGCTGTTGAAAAACACGAAGCCTTGGAACTGACCATGTACCGCGCTTCTTACAGCGCGTCCATCAGTACTTGCCAGTTTCGTATTCCCATGAATTCCTTCAAACCGTTTGGAAATGACGTACACTTAAGTTCGGGACATTTCCTAAGTTACGCATGGCTTCAGTCACCTTTCACCTCACGAATTAAACCTTTTTCTCGGAAGTTTCTCAAACTCCTTGTATAGAATTTAAGTCTACTATTACATCGAAGTACTGGATTTCTTTCTGATCCAAATTAGTCACACTCTGAAAAATAACTGGCAGATAGTGAAAACGGCGTTCTTTAGTCTTTTAATTCATGTTTTTATGAAGATAGCGCTATCAGTCGCATGATGGCGAATTGTAAAATGGTTGTCACATAAGGAAGTGCTGCATTCTTTAAATTTTTCCACTAGGCCGGGTGATGGTACATTTAGTGCCATTTATTTGGGCGTAGTTTATACTTACCAATGGGCAAGCAGCATTTATTGTTGCTGCTGATTTTTGTATTTCGTACAGGAAAAACTTTTCCGATTTTTGTGTACTCACTGTGTAGGTGCTTGAGGTGCACCAACTTCATCATGTCACAATAGTCTGCTGAGGGAGTAGGGAGAACGTAGGAAGAGGCGATCTTCATGGTGTTACTGGTAGCCCACCCCCTTTAGTTTCCGGCATTATTTGACATTCTCACCTCCTATTTAGGAATTCTCTGCACTTTTTCTTTACTTATTTATGATTCAGCCTCAACACTTCATTGAGTGCATTCTTTCAGGTATGCCGGTGTGGGAACATTTGGCTATGTAGCCTTCTTTTCCCGATCTCTTCACGGTGATGTACTTGTTGAACTTGAATCGTCATTCCTCACCCAGCTTCTGAAGCTGGCGTTCATGTTGTCGATAGCGATTTCTATACCCCTGATGTTGTTTCCGGCACGAATCGCGCTTTTCAACTTGGTGTTACGACCGGTAAGTATCAAAAACCACTTTTTAATTTCTTTCTCGAAAGCTAAATGGATATTGGTGCTATCGCAAGATAGGGGGCACTGACAATACAGTTGAAATCGCGTGGGACATTTCCTTTTTGTTGAAAATGGGACTCAGCCTCAGACAGTTGTACGGAGGTTCCAGGGTGCGTTCATTTTCACTGAGTTCCTACCCCTTCCTAGGCATAGTCCTGGACGGTGCCCACGTATCTTGCGATAGCGCCTGGATTTCTTTTCACCAATGAGTGGAATTCATTTAAGCCTTTGACATTTGAAGGAGTTCAAAATGTTCCTTACATGTACTTTGGTTCACGAAAGGTGAGCGGTGATGAACGATCTTAATCATTGAAATGATTGAATCAGTTCTCATTTCATTTTATTTCGTTCCTAAATAGATTAACTAATGAAATCCTTGCTATTACTTATAGATTTCATGTTGCTTTATTCAGTTGCAATACTTTGTTGTGACGGTGTATGTGTTTAGACCAACTGCGAGCTACCGGTGTCACATGCAATGCGCTACTCAACGTTTCACGTGCTTACTTTTGTGATTTTACTGTTCAATTTGTCTGTAGCACTTTTAATTCCTAACGGTGAGTACTTCTCACTATTGCAGTTGCGTTTTGATGTAATAGTCTTATCGTGGAAATTCGTTACCCTTTTCATTGTCTGTGTTACCCTGAATAATTTTCTGGGATCGTCGTAATGGAACGCGTGTGTTTACGACGCATCAAGATTGTTCTGTTGAATAAGTATAGGTGGCTGCACACTGTGCTCTCGAGTGCCCTATTAGATAAATCAGCCATCTGTCAAAGTACTGCTAGGGCGAAGCTGGATTGAGATTCATAGTTCTGTTTTAGTGGAATTTGTGCTTGGACTGACTGGATCACTGATTGGCTCGTTGGTGAGCATAATTATACCATCTATTCTCTATTTAGCTGTGATGAAGAACAGGGAGCATTACAGCGTGTCTTATGCCAAGGTACAGTCATCTTCTTCCGTTCAATGTTCTGTCTCCATTGAGTCATTCCTGCTTGAAATTGATTTCGTTCAGATATGTTTGGTGGCCGGTTTCTTCATATTGCTTGCAAGCACGTGGGCAACCCTACAAGTCGAGCAAACATCGAATGTTGCTGAAAAGGTGAGAGCTCCATAAATCTGCTCTGTAATGTTGGAATAAAGGGAGCTCTCCGTCTGTTTAAAATTAATGTTCTTAGAACTCCTAAGAATCCTTTTTTTGCAGTATTTATTTATTTATTTATTTATTTTCTTTACTCTAAGCCATCAGTAATTATTTATTTATTTGTTTATTTAATTGTTTGTAGTTGTTTTGAGTTAAGCGCTGTGAGTTTCGACGTGATACAGAAATCGCTACCGTGACGCGCGGTGATCTTTGAAGCATGTGCTTGTTCAAGTCCTGAGGAATCAGTCTCTTTTCCACACGTTTTGAGACGTTGATTTAGTCATGCAGTGTGCTGAAAAGAATATATTTAGCCGATGCCGAAAGAGAGTGCAATCAACAAGCCGGCACTGAAGTCATTACAGAAGCTTGAGGAGGAGGTTTTGAATACGAATTTGAACATTTCCGCGGTATCGTGCTTTGCTGAATATAATTCTTTTTTTTCAGAATTTCATTTTGCTTCATTTTCAGAAACTCGACAACATAGCCGATCTAGCTGCAAAAGGCAGGGATAAAGAAGCGGCACATTTATTGGTGGAGATGAAAAAAGAAAGGAAGGAGCAAGAAGCTCTTTTGAAAAAGCAGGAAGAAATTGTGCAAGAACTGCATAAACATGTGGAGGAGAAAGCCAAAGGTTGGTGTTAAATTTAAGGTGAAGTGAGGAGTGAAATGACTCTGAAGGGGACAAAAAGGAGGGAAACGGATAGAACAAGTCGTAGGGGATTAGGGTGAAGCAGACATTGTAAACGAGCTCGAGAGGTACGAAGTAGGGGAACGAATTTTGCTCTTACGGGAGATGGAGATGTGCACAAGGAGATCATGCACTAACAGAAGGCGCTTCAGTCTTCAGCACAACTGTGAACTGTCGCGAAACCTCACGAACCTTTATGTAAGCAAACACACCTTCAAGTGCTTCTTCCATCTTGGGAAGTAGGGCGGGTAGCGCATACTCAAGGGGATGTGCGACGTTTATTGAAGTTTCCATTTTGATGTGTATTAATTTTACAGACGTAGTTCTATAGTGCTCATTTACTTCAAAAACTAAAACATTCGGCTCTTACCCATACATTCTACGGCGCGCCATGCATCCTAATTCCATTGTGCACCGTACTGGCATTTCCATGCCATTTTTCCTAAAATGGCCTAGAGGCCGACGTAAGAGTTAGTGATTTCTTTTTGAAGAAAAGTCTTATATCCTCAACCAACTCTGTGGATGGAAGGCTTGGTGTGTGTGAAAGAAATTCGATCCAGGATTTTACTTCGACATGCATTGGTATGCGGCGCCATTGACCGCTGAACCAATTCTGCCCTTGATTGTTATATGAATGCTTTAATCAGTTCCAATGTCATGACATTAGTTCAGTTTGTTCCCCGTTCGTCCATCTCATAAAGCCGGGATATGGTGAAGATTGTGCGGGACAAAAGAGCCGGGCCATGCATTGAGACCCCACGTTGAACAAAGTCTCTCTGGCATTAGCTAATTGTGCACTTTTCGAGGTTAGAAAATAGTATTCGGGCAACTTCGCTAAAAAATGTATCGGTGGACATGCAGCTATTTCGGCAATTTTAAAAGTAGGACAAGGTATGGATGGTTACTCACGCTCAGTTGTTACTGACATGAGACTTGGGGAACAACTACCATGATTACTTCTTCCATATATTTGTAAACTCCTTGTTCTATTACCACGCCTGTGTATGACAACATGCTCTAGTCGGGTCCGGCCTTTTGGGTGTACTATCGTCTAGGGGTGTCAACAGCTAGAATTTGGAAACTTTATTGACTACGAGCGAACCGCTCGACAGATCGACAACGAGTAGAGAGAACAAAGGGGCGGAGCTTAAAGCCTTATATAGCAGAGCTCACGTGGATATCATGACATCCACGAGAGTTTCGAAAAAAAGGGCAAATTCAGAACAACAGACTGGGTTATGAAATGAGATACGGTAGATACAGAGATCGATTATAGGATAAGTGAACAGAGTAAGTGAGACAAAAATAAGTACTGGACTGATTACAATGTATTTACATGTCTACACTCTGCATTATTCGATCTAATGGGCCTTGAAATGAAGAGTCGGTTTACCGACACAGTTTTTGATTGGTTTCGGTTTGCTTACTGCTGCTTCCACCCAGCTGGTGATATCAGGAAGTTATCACAAAGATGTTGATGATGAACTGATCAGTCGAATCTCGCTTTGTGTTTTGCCCACATCCTAACATCCCTGTGATAGTTTCCTCGAAGGTCTATTTCTAAGCCCAATTCTTACTGATTGCAGGAAAGGAATCTGGAGAGAAGGTCGAAGCAAAGCCGAAAGCGAAACGTGATGACGAGAAATCGAAGGAATTGATGAAGAGCACCGAAAAAGTAGTTGCTGTTACCGCTGCGGTGAACACTACTCAAAAACTGGAAAAAGTCGAAGCAACTGTGCACGAAAAGGAGCTGAGCACGAGATCGATTGTGATGCCAAGAAACGCGAATAGTTCTCATGGTGCCGAAATTAGTACCAAGAAATCAAGTATTGAACATCGCGAAGCATAGAAGAGGCTGTAATGGTTGTGAGGTTCCTGTAATAATTTCTGACGTGAGTGGATCTGATTGAGTAGAGATTATTTTGACATGAGATTAAGCACTAAAAAAATCTCCCAAATCTATGTCTGCGACAGGTGGTCTGCGACGCGTGCGGTCGCGTTGCGTACAAACTCGTAGACTAAGCCGTAGCCGCACCCGCTTCAGGTCTCATTTCGCAGGCATTACTATATGGAAAGATCAGCACTAGGAATAGCAGGAAAGTTAACCAGATCAAAAGAGAAAAGAGAGCTAGTATTAGTATCCACACTATAATACCGGTTTTAATGCCGAAGTAACAAAAATATTGTAGTATCAACTGCAACTCGTTTTCCTTACAAGGAGGGTCTTTCAGGACGTGGAGCGCTTTTCCAAAATGGTTTCGTGCACTTTGTAGAGACTCCTCCGAAGAACAAAAAACCATGGTCCATTTTTCCTTAACGCTCCTAAGGAGTTCAGAATAGTGGAGAAGATATGGTTCGAAGTCCAATCCCCCGTGGTGCCAAAATTTTGCAATCTGTGTTGGAGCCTCCAAATTGTATCCAAATAGTAACAGTATCGATTACCATGTCATTCTCGTAATTTGGCGACAATTTGGAGGCTCCAACACTGATTGCAAACATTTGGCACCACGGGGGATTGAACTTTGAACGATATCTTCTCCACTATTCTGTCCTCCTTAGGAGCGTTAAGGAAAAATGGACCATGGTTTTTTGTTCTTCGGAGGAGTCCCTACAAAGTGCAAGAAACCATTTTGGAAAAGCGCTCCACGTCCTGAAAGACCTCCCTTGTTAGATTAAGGTGCCCTTGAGCACGTTGCGTCGTGACAGGTCGCGTTTTTGCCTTCTGGCCCAAGTACGACTAACTGAAGGGGCGTTTGCTGTATATAAGTTGGATTGGTTTATGAGATTTCTCTATGAATCTAAGCTATTGGAATGTTGGTCGTGAATGAATAGTGACAGCTATAACATTCCCGGTCAGTTCATTTTGAGCTGATTCTGAGGTACTGCAATATTCTTTTTGTTGTTGTCATGGGTTAATTGGTGGTGTATATGTATATTGATGTTTGCTTTTGTGGTAACTAGTTTTTATTGAACTGTTTTTCCTTTCACGGGTTTGTTATCTTCGTATAATGTTTCTGATAAATGCTGCAGTGGTCTGAGAATGCGTGCATGGCAACTTGATGAGAGCCTCGGGTAGGGTCAGAGTGCTCGCTAATGGGTCGAACATTGACAAAGGTTGATTGTTGGGAGCTACGGGTAGTTCTGGGCGGGCACTCTGGGTCAGACTTAAAGCAACAGTCTCAGAACGAGTTCGAGGCGTGAAGCGATCGGTAACGAAGTCATAGGCAAAGAGTTAACTGGCAATTAAGGAAAAAAGCAAAGAAATCCGCCGGCGAAACTTTTAAAAGGGTTTCACCTGGTGGACGAGTTGTCTGAACTACTTGCTTCGCCGGATTTCAACCGCACTTGCCCTAATACAATTAGAGACATATGCATCATAAAAAAAACTACAACAGTCAAATGAAATAAGCAAGTAGAACCCTTGAAAAAGACGCGGCAATAATTGGGAAATGGGCGTTCCCTAAGATCTTTGCGAACGCCCCTGTAAACGGCGCATTCCTGGCTTCTTTGCGTCTTCCTAAGGTGAGTTTTTTGGTTACTGACACTTCCTATGGTCTTGATTAGGGCTAGCGCATCGTTTCTACCCCATAGCATAGAATTTTTAGAACCCTGCTGAGACTGTTGCTTTAACGATAAGCCCTAAGTCAGTGCGAATCGCTCTGCTAGCGGTTATCACCTTCAGCGGCTGGAGGTAAAGCGTCTGATATTCGTTACCAAGCCTTTTGGAAGCAGGTGTAGGTCAGGTGGCTCACCGCAGCTGACGCAATCGATGTTGATTTTGGTAATTTCCGTGAAGGAACAGTGTCCAGTTTCGCTCATTTCGGTACTTTATCGTACAATTGACGTAGTGGAACCTTAGAAGGTTCAAGGTTCGTATTATTCAGGTGATTCCATAACTTGTGAATTCCAAATAATTTGATGTGAAATGTAACGAATCGAGGACTCAGCGTGTCCTCCGAGAGGCCCAACGCGCGGCGAAGGAAGAGACGCAGGTGCGGTAGGGACGAGTCGTAGCGCACACTGTAGCCGTTAGAGGTCAGGTCAAATAGAGTGTGCTATACTCCGTCTCATACCGCACAGCACGCGCTGCGACTTGTCGCCCTGCCGCATCTGCGCCTCTTCCTTCGCCGCGCGGTGGACCTCTTGGGAGACACCCCGAAGACTCCTAACCTTCGAAATCTCATTTTCAAAGTTGACCACCTCCCTTTTTGAAAATTTTTCCTGGCCTTGCATCCTGATACCATATGACCTCACGAAATGGTCATGCATGCGGAATCAAGGCTCTCACCAGGGAGGTCTTTGAGAAAATGCCCAGCTTTCTCCAAACGGTTTTCACATAATATAGGGGTGCATTCATGGATATCAGAGCGTTGTTCATTTTTCCTGAGCGACCCTCTGAGTGCCTAAAAAAGGGTTTAAATAGCCCAAGCGCCACGCCTATTTGACATCAGGTTTTGGCGAAAATCGTCTCATATGGGTTATTGATGGTCAAGATGGTACTATGGCATCCAATTACTGACTACGGGTATGATTTTGCGACATCATGCAAGCGCCAGTCGAAATGCAAAAATTTGTCGCCCCGGGGAATCGAACCGTGGGCCATCTTGACATCCCTTTTTTGGCGTTCAGAAAGCCGCTCAGGAACATGAAACTTAGTTCTATGTTTCATGCACTTGTCTCGACATAATGCAAAAAAAGTATTTTGAGAAAGCGCCCCTTCCTGCATGCATGCCCTCAAAGAATTTCCTTGTCAGAGATGCGTCGTAGGAGGCAGTGGTAAAGAGAACTTCTCAGAAAGCCTCCAAAAATGAACGAAAATTGTTCCAAGCCTTTCCGACGACACCTCTGGGAGCCATGAAAATGGTTGTTGGTTGTTTATGTGACTTGAATGTATAAACAATTAACTATTGATATTATGTATTATAAATAGAAACAGGTTAGAACTAGCCTGTAGTCAATTTTTAGCTGTGAGATAGGAGAGGAAATTTTCGAAAGAAATTCTGCATAGAGCTACGGGAATTTTCAACGCAGCACGTTTTCATGACTGCCAACTGTACAGTGGGGGCCAAAAAAGAGTCACTTTGCCCATGACGCACATCATCAAACTTTTTGTTGCAAAGACTGCCGCTATAATTCGGAGTTTTGCCTCGATATATTCCTTGGATGTCCCCCCCCATAAGCAGAAGCAGGCCCACCTTCACAGCCTACACCATCTCCAGAATATGACGTCATCCGTCATCACCGTCGAGCTCAAGGAGGCCTACAATAGTCGCACCATTGTGAAGCTGCTACGCATTTTCTTCAATCGGATAAGTGGTGAATAGTTTATCAGAGACACTAGCTGTGACTATACAAGATAGCTTTTGACTAGCGTCTCGGAGTCGTCGTAATGTTCTATGGTTTCTCGACGACCTAATTGAGATCGTACCGTGTTTCCGTGGGAAAATCTTCTGATGCCGTCGGTGTAGAGGAACCCCATGTAATTTTTCTGATCGAATAGAATGTGCTCTTCAATATGCAGTCGAGCTCATTTGACTAGATTTTGGAAAGGGGCAATTTATTTTGCTTCGAACATGGGTGGAAGTGACTTTTTTTGGCCCCCCTGTATAGCGCACGCAAGTCTTTATGATGGGAATCTAGTAGCAACTGACTGCTTTGCATAGATTTATAGTGGTAAGCATGGACAACGGCACGTTGCGCACTTCTCAATGAAGGGGTTGTATTCGAGCTGTTTACTGGAGGAAGGTGTCGCATTTTGGGTTGGTGAAGGTAGAAAGGTTGGAAAAGGGCTCATATTTTTGGATGTTGAAGGAGTGGTGGCGGGGCAGGGTACTGTTTACCGAATTTTTCGCAAGGTTTTGGGGTGGTGTAAGATGTTAGAAAACATATTGGAGGATGTTTCGTCAGATATGTCCCCCCCCCACTCCGGCGCGCGGAATTCTCGTAAGGACACTTTCGATACGGTAAGCGTCGGGAACGGCCATGCACTCTTTCGCTCTCACCTCATAATAAACATTTCACAGAACCAGTCGTTTTCGTTTTTCTAAGCAGGGTAAATCTCCATGCCGTCAAGCATCCTTCCCAATTTGGGATCGGATTAGAAGTCATTGTTTCCACATATTCTCCAGCATCCACAGAGCCGTGCTCAAAAAAAGTGATTCTCAGTTTCGTGCTCCACGCGCCGCGCGTGCCTTTATCAAAGCAAAAAAAAACGTTTTGAAAAATCGTTCCACATTCTGAAACATCCCTATTAAGCGCGTCACATAAGGTAGTCAAGAGTGTTGAAATCGGTAAAACGGGATTGCCGTTGTTCAGGTTTTCCTCGATTCCAATTCGTGGTAACTAAATGAGTGTTTTCCGGAAACTATTTACCGCTGTCCAGTTCTATTGGAGTACTAGATTGTCCCTACTTTACGAATGGCAGGATTACTGTCAAAATGTCGTTCTACGGTCGCTAGATGCAGTAGTTAACGTCTCATTCTATCCCAAAGCCTCTCTTTTCCCACTCTACCACAAGTGTTCACCAATATAGAGCGCAGCTAGCGGAGCCTCGGGACAACAATGAACCGATGTTGGACATCAGTGACTTACCCGATCTGTAGGGTGGCAGTCCTGCAACAAGTGAACCACTTTTTTTACCAGGGAGAATTCCCAACGTGAAGCTGAACGGGACCTGTCACACTACTCTTATGTGTTGCCCCGGTTATGGAAAATGTGCTTTTTGAAGACCATCACCGTTTACGAAGTGAAATGTATACCGTGTTCGCGGTCCGTAGCAAGAGGTGTTACGCTCTCTCAGAAAACAAAGCGCGCCGAGTGTAGACCACACATAACAAGTGACGACAGCTTCCAAGTAAATCTGGGGCGGTATTCAATCCTTGCCCGAGGTGGATTCGTCCCCCAAGTCTGATTCAATCCTTCTCAATTTTGGGGGGATTCCACTGCGGGACCCGCCTGCAATCGCTCCTTTAAATGTATAGCGCTGGTACAAGCGTTAGTCACGCGTTAGTCACGCGATTACCCGCGCTATACATTCAAAGGAGCGATTGCAGGCGGGTCCCGCAGCGGAGTCTCCCCGAAATTGAGAAGGATCGAATCAGACTTGGGGGACGAATCCACCTAGGGCAAGGATTGAATACCGCCCCTGGTGACTAGTGATTCATAGCGACAGCTGATAGTTGGTAAATGAGAGCTGTGTGACACTTGATAGAATACAATTGGAGCACGCTAATAATTCCATTGGCAGAAAACATTTACATTTTATGGAGGCCGTCGTCACTTGTGGTGTGTGGTCTGAATCCGACGCACTCTTGGTTTCCAAAAAAGGGTATACGTAGACCGCTCTCTTCCCCTTTCAAGGTGAAGCTCCTCAAACAATTTTCACAAGGCGCCGCGTTGTATACTACCTGCAAGACGCGCGTCTGAAAACCAGGTTCACGTCGTCCGTAGGAACGTTTTTGACTTAGTGAAAGGAACATTTATCATTCAAAATATTATGTATCAACCCTTACAACTAGTGCGAGTCACCTCTGATTAGTTCGTGAGAAGCCTAGTTCTATATGGCCTAGTAACGAAGACTTGAGCACCTCGTTGAAATGCGAAGTCTTACCTACAGGATTTCGACGTTCACCTTTACCATTTGCCCTTCGGGGCAGGGTCAACCCTACGTTGTTACTAGTAACAACGGGGGGTCGTATGGTTGGGTTGGGGGGAGGGGGGGTCGTATCCGCTTCGGTTGCAGGAAATTGCATGTGAGATGGGAGGCGCGCGGGAAAAAATTTGCCGTTTCAGCGAGCGTATAAGCCTCCCCTAACCAGTGATGCAGTGGAAATATAGGTAAAGTTCAGGTAGAAACATAGATGAAGGTGATGGTAAAAATGGCAATATTTCGGTGATTCAAGGTTGGTGCTCGACGGTATTTTTGGAGGAAAATGTGGGTGGAGTTTTGGGTTGGGGTAGTAGGAAGAGATGGGGGTCGAGTTGTGGAAAGGGGAGTCGTATCAAATTTCTCTTGGAGGAGGGGGGTCGTAAAACTTTTTCGAAAAGTAACAACGATAGGACCGACCCTGCTTCGAGGGGGTGTGGTTCAGTAGGACAGAACGCGGAGTTACCGCTTTTCGCACGC
>KZ345238.1:120594-138417 GCA_002352805.1 Teladorsagia circumcincta
TCGCTAAAAGGGAATATCTGCTAAATATGGTGAAGCGCCTGGCAAGCGAAGACCAACCACGTTGGGGACACCCAATGACCGTAGGTATCGAACGCATGCAAGAGCTTCCTGAAGGCAACCCGGCACCATTACCCGTCAAATTGCACCAGACTTTCAGTGCTCCCAGTGCACCATGTGTCGTTCCCTTTGAGCCCTGGAGAAATCTTAGAAGCTGAGGAGTTGAAATTTCCACGAATTGGACGAGGTGGCCCGTGAGACACACGTGGTCACCTTCCAACGTTTGCTGTCTAAAGTCGTAGTTTCGATCGGCAAATGGTCACTGGGGTTGGGGAGTGCGCAGTTTGCCCAAGCAACGTACGCATTCATCAATGGGAAAGCAGCTTAACAACGCCAACGAGCCCTAATATGTGAACACCGCCTGGAGTAGGTTCCACTCTTCTATTGTAGACTTGCATCATCACAGACTCCAAGCAATACCACCATTACTGGAGCGAACACCCACTGTTTACAGCTGGGAAAATTCGCTTAGGATATCACAATGTTGAGGCTTCCAGTACATGAAATCGTTCCACTGCACGGCAGCTCACTACCCACACCTAACGAGAGAATGCCAGAGTACTATACAGAAACTCGGGCTCATATTTCTCTCCCACTCTTCATAATCCACTGATGGTTCACAAACAAGTCACCAGTGATCCTCTTGCTCGCTCGTTTCCTTAACGAGAAAAACTGATGATCGCGGGCACCTCAGAGCAGACTTCCACAAATTCTTGATGTCGAAGGTTTGCGTAGTTCCGCAAGAGAGGTGCCCGTTCAGTAGCAGATAGGTAGTGGCAGATATTCGCGTACACCTTCGGCAGACATGGCGCTTAACACGTTGACGACCGTGTGGTATGATGTCATACCACACTTTCACATGGGGCAGATTAGTTATCATTGATTTATTTGGCGTTTTTTCTTGCTCTACAACGGTTCGCGTACATTGTTGGATTCGAAAAACAATTTCTCTATTACTGGTAATGAAAACGCTGAAGGATTAATGCTTATTGATGAGAGAATACGGAAAATGTTGAAGGAGTGGCGCACAACGGCGGTCGTCAACGTGTTAATCAAGGTGGTTATAAAGAAAATTGGGAACTTTTGAAAATTTCTGTCAAATCGGCAATTACTTATGACTCAACCTAATAGCTTTCGCACGTTGGCCCTCATTCCTTTAGATTAGCTCTAGAAGGCTGTATTGATTTATGGAGAACGGCGTCGCTTCAAACGTTTTTTTCCCCACTGGTTGAGTTTGAAAAGATTTGCTTGAGTACCTACAAGAACTAATCAAAGTCTATCAGACTCGGGTGGAATCTGATCCCTTGTATTATGCTAGAAGCTCAAGCCATTATTCTGGCCTTCTTTGACATAATACACGGTGTTTCATAATTATTGCAGCGAATTCCGCCCATCATTTTGTTCTTGGTTGCTGCTGTTTCTCATCGATTGGCATATCGGTATTTGCACTACATTCCTTCGAATAACTCGTCAAATTTCACGTCTCCTCATTGGCTTTCCGATTCAGGATGCGTTCGAGCCCAAGTAGAACTGCTTTTCACTCCCTGAGCGAGACAGAACATTCCCAAATAAACATTGCTCGTTTCTCGAATGCGTCGGCCTGCAATCTGCAGTGCATCGCATAGAGGAGCAGCGGATAATTTTGCTTGATGCACCGTCCCGTAGCTCCGCTTCTTCGCATCTCAGGGAAACTACAGAAGCGATTCGAGCACAGTTTTGTAGGAGCAAGAGAAAGGAGGCAGAAAACTGTGAGTTTCTTGCCCGACCATGTGGAGAATTGTCCGACAAGAACTACACATGTGTCTCTTAAAGATACTGAAGAAACATGGCTTGATTGAAGCACACAAAGCTAGCAGAAAGGCAAAGTGTGAGGCGAATCTGAAGAGGGCCGCGAAAGACGGTCACCTGAGGACCACGTTGACGAAGAATCTTCACCGTGGAGGGAAGCTACACTCATCAATCTGTGGTAAGCAAACCAGCCGGTTTGGCGTTTCTGCTGGGGCCGTATGTTGAGTGTTGGGGAGGGGATTGGGTCCCCGACGGTGGACGGATTATTCAACTCGGTCCTCTGAACCGCCTCAACTTTATGCTTACCTCACTACTAAGCCTTGGAGAGAGGACGGACTTGCGAGATTCATCCTCTCTCCAAGGCTTAGTCCTGAAGTAAGCAGACCCTTCTGGCGGAGCTAAGATGTAGCTGCTTCACTGCGCCGTCACTTTCCTACCGTATCGACCGAATTCAAGTAGTCCGTCGACCTCGGGGACCCCATCCCCTCCCCAGCATACGGCCCCAGCAGAAACGCCAAACGGGCTGATTAGCCTACCTCCGTCAATCTTCGTGAGAGCTCATGTGGAATCCGGTGAGACACAAAGAGTGGCTCTGTGCAAGCAGGAGCGGGATGCCCTGCTCGTCCTGCTGGAGGCCGATCCTCGCCGATCGACATTTTATTTGGCAGAGCAGTTCGGGAACTTTTCATCACAGTTACATAGTAAAATGGGGCGCTTGGGTCCCTTTCCAGCTCATTTCCGCATCATCTACAGGGCGAGTCGACATGCGCAGGAATCTGCTCAATCCCCCTCTGGGTGAGAAATCATTCGGCAACTCGGTTAGTGGGGATGAGAAGTGCGTGCTCTTCGGACCAACTTCCGTGTTGGTGGAAGCAGGAGTGATCCAATGGAAGCTGCTGGCAGATGGACCCAGATAGACTTGCTGCAGAAACTTCCGAGTTCAAGGCCGCAGCAGTGTCAGCAGCTATGCTGTAGGCGCGCCCACTAGTCTATGATTGGCTGCTTCGCATCTGCATACAGTAACCCGCGTGCTGGTAGCCAATCATGGACGAGTGGGCGTGCCTGCAGTATATGCTGCTGACACTGCTGCGGCCCGTAACTCGGAGGTATCTGCTGCAAGTCTACCTGAGGAAATATGGACGTTTACTGTAAGCAGTTGGATAGGGTAGCGGAGAAGTTCAGAGGCAAAACACATCCTGAAAATTTTGCCAAGTTCGTCCTGCAACTTAACCATTTGAAGTTCTACCATCCTAAACCAATATGGAACTGTGGGAAATAACCAGCTGGTATTTCATGCAGGAACGTGCTTTGCCATGGGCCCACCTCTGCCTCAGTCGAGGATTGTTAGGGCGAAACTTACCCATCTCTCTTGTTTTCTGTGCTGATTCTGAAACGTTGGCGATTTTCCACCTTGCTGAAAAAAAACCAACTTCAATTTATTCAAAGTTTTTTTTTAAACATAAATCGTCGTACCGTTCTACCGGCGCCAGGAGGTGCACCGCCCCAAGATGGTAGGCCTGCCCCACTTGGACCTAGAGCGGTCTGTGTTGACCTTTCACTTCTTTTGCTCTTGTCATCTTTGCTCTTGTCATTCCTTTTGCTTTTCTCGCTTTTACTGTCACTCTTCAATTTCTTTTTCTTTTTCTTTTTCTTTTCCTCTATCGCTTTCAACAGTTTTACTCTATCTTCGTGCCGTTTTCTTTCGACAATCATTACGAGGAGAACGGTGAACATGGTAACCACGACGAATCCAATACCACAAGCCATGATGATAGTCATCCAGTGGTCTCCCCCGGTTTCGTAATGTCGAGAAGCACTGCAAAGTAAAGTGATGATTAAAGCAAAAGTCCTAGCAGGCTTTTTACCTTCAACACTAATGGTGTGGTACGATGTGCTACCTCTAGTCAAGGACATAAGAAGTGTGACTGAACAACAAACTCACCCTGGAAAGCCGCTAGAAAGGTAGCTGAACGGCTTCGAAGTGGGTGTGTATGTGAATTGGCCGAGGGGTTACGGTCGATTCGCAGCCACGCCCACTTTGAAGCCGTTCAGCTCTCTTTCTAGCTGCTTTCCAAGATGGATTTGTTCGGTCGCACTTTTATGATCTTTACTAGGGCTAGCACAGTTTCACACCATTAGTGTCGAAGGTGAAAAGTCTGCTGGGACTGTTGCTTTGAGTAATGTTTGAGTGTTTCTTCCTATAGCAGGAATCAATTCTGTCAATGCGAAGAGGTGGGGTTTCACCGGTTTCGCATTATTCGACCCTTGAATTATGCATGTAATAGCAGTTCCGGCGATATTTTCGCCATTTATAAATTGTCATATTGAAATAAGGAGGACGAAAAGGGTAATTGCACAAGGCAAGAAGGGACGGCCAATGAAGCTATTTCTAAAGGCAGTGATCACATTGACTTCAAGGCGTTGCGGTTTCAATGACGTCACTGAACGTCATTGGTGGAACGGCGCTGAGAAACGCCCAGCCAAACCCTCCGCCCGCAGTGCGCAGGGGTCTAGCCCATCAACGTTTAAAGACGTCGTCAAAACTGAACCGCCCTCTAGCATTCGCATTGTCTTCAAAGAAAGGATAGACGCGAGAGTAATTTCCTACGAGTTGGCCGTGGGGGAAGAGGTGGTGACATCAGCATGCATTCAAAGTTAGTGCTGGTGTTGCTCATTTTTTTCCCATACCATTATTTTGCACGGTCCTTCAGAGTTTTTAAAGCTGCGTCAATATCCGGCTTTTATATGAATTTCATGGCTCAAAGGCGATGAGAAGACAGCCCACCCAAGGTAGGGATGGTCAGTGGGGCAGGCATGAAGAAGAATCCATGAGAAAAAACCCAGATCCTACAGGGCGCTTTCTGGCCCATTTATTTCCGCGTTGAAGCGACGACTTTCATTGATGTTGCCTTTTCATCGCTAACGCTCTTTGTGCTGAACTGCTAGTGTCAGACGGCGATTGGGTTGGCGTGCCACTTCGCTGCACGGGTATGGCCCTGCAGTGCCGCTGGGGCCCTCTTCGTTGTGAAACGCGAATCGTCCCGCTCCCTTAGGGAGCCCGTCTGCCTTTCGACTCGGTATGTTACCCTTCCTCAACTTCTGATGTTATTGAAGAGTCTTGTTCAAGGGAAAACCTAAGCTTTTATGATAGCTCATCCTGAAACTGTACTGGCTGTCGATGGCTGGAGACTATTTCTGGGAGCAGCATGTTTGGTGCAAAGGCTTCGATTGTTGCGCGGGACGTTCACACGTTTTCGAAGCCATCACATAGGGTGTGGAATTTTCGTCCCAAAACGAAAACATTTGTGGTAGTTCAGGTACCACTGAGTAGAGTGCATAGAACTGCTAGAAATCCTTATAACAAGATTGTAGACCGATCATGCGAGTGGGATAACATCCCGCCTTTAATGGTTAGCCCATCTACGGTGAAAGTAAAGAGGTGGGCTAAACATCAGGTGGTGAGGCGGGGATGCGATCTAGCTCATTCGATCGATCAGCGCGCAATGCGAATAGAAGGCTATTCGCAAATTTTTGCTGTTCCATAACGGGTAAATCCCGGAACACCATAAACATTTTCGGTTTCTCTGACGCAGTAACTCACACTAGGAAATTGTGGAATGTGCATTTAAAACAATACCCCCAGCAGAAGTCAACTCGAAGAATCATTCATTGAGTGGGATAGAGTAGTCCACGTGTAGCAAAGATGTGCCGTTGTCGCTGCTCGAAAGCGCGCGACAACGGCAATAGGGTCTTACGAAGCTGGCTTTTGGCCGCTGATTTTGGCCTTTGGACGAATGACGTCTGCGCGATTGTGTGAGAACTGTACCGCGTTCGAAGGAATGCTGCCTACTTTTTCAAGAAATGCAAGCTCGTTTAACAACTCGTCCGTCATGCCGCTTCCTTATTTCAAGAAAAGTCTTCGTTAAGGGCTTCATCGGCGGTTTTCTATGCTTTTTTTGTGATTAGCAGTCACCTCGGCATCCACAGTTTCATTGCTAACCGCTTTAACCCCTCCAACTCGATCTGGGGGTATATTGCTTCAATGCAGCAGTCTCAGCAGGGTGGGCATGGTTGAATCGGCTGCCATCCCCTCGGCCGATTCCGACCACGCACGCTTCGAAACTGTTCAGTTTCCTTCCTAGCGGCTTTCCAAGGTGAGTTTTCCGTCCAGTCACACTTCTTGACTAGGGGCTGAACAGTTTCGAAGTGGGCGTTGTTGGATTGTCGGGTTTGGCCGAGGGGATTGCAGCCGATTCAACCACGCCCACTCTGCTGAGACTAATGCTTTAACGAGCAAGCGACGTGCTGTGACGAAACCTTCGAAGAATCCTAGTTGTGATGAGCAAAAGCTTCGTCAGCAACTTTTCAAAGGGAGGTCACTCACTTGCTGGCATCTGCCTTCACAATCGTTTTTGTCGTTGCTGAAAAGCAGATTAATGTTAAGGAGGGAACATTAGCATGAAAACCAGCAGCGGAGGTTTATTAACACCTATAAGTACCATGTGTTGAAAGGGGCTATGATCGAGTTAGGCTGGTAAAGCCAGCTACGCTTTCGAGTAGAGGGACTTTTGTCAGCGGTACCCCTGGGCTGATCCCTAAGATGACGGTGCTTATGCAGAAATGGTTCCCTTTTCCACCCGGATAGGACATACCGTTTTGAGATCGAAGCTTGCGATGAAGTTGTATAATATTTAATTTACTTCGAAAGGAAGATGAGCGTATTGCAAAATACGGGGTATTATTCAAGACTGAGACTAGGAGGAGCAGGACTTCGGAGCAAATGAGAACTGTTCACGCACCCTCCAGTCTTTCATCCTCCGCCGGGCTTATCCCGTTTTTACCTAAAAGGGGATGTTCTGCGCGGCTTAAATGCCTTACCACCACAATGCCCCGTATGGCGCTCATGTCGTTAGGGGGGGGGGAATCACAGAAGGGCCGATGGTAAGTGACACTAGGGCTGAGCTTAGGACATGGGAGGAACACCAAGGACAATACATATTGCTCACGTCTTCCATCCAGGATCCCTGTCATTGCCCAAGGCTCAGTCCTAAACACAATAATTGATTCACTAACTTGAATGTCCCTCCCCCCCCAAGGACATGAGCGTCCCCCCGGATCTTACGATAGTGTCATAAGACGATAAGGAGGATAACAGAGCACTGCTTACATCCGGTAAGGATCGCCGTCACGATGCGGTGGTCTATTCTTACGTACACCACGAAAATTGGGGGGTCGATAGGTGTGAAATTTTACTTGTACAAGTACCTGTAGATTACTCCTGGCTGGTGAACCGGCCTCCGGAAGAGGAAGAGTAGTTAGGGAGGAAGGGGGCGTGACGGAATAGTAGCCCCAGTAGCAGTGACCCAGTTTTTCGTTCGGGAACAAGCTACCGAATATATGAACCATTCTGCTTCCGAGGGAAGTGGACTTTAGTATGGACATTTTTGTTGTGGTTTTGAAGGCCTTAAGGCCTTTACTGCTCAGTACCATGATGCCTCCCCTCCCCCCCTCAATACACCTGAGCCAAAACTTATAGGTAAATCAGTGTATTTGATGCAGTACCCCGGCAGAACTGTCGAAGAGTCTATTCAGTGGGTGGATAAAGTAGCCCACGGAATCACAGATGTGCCGTTTCGCGCGCGATAATGGCGCTGGGGTCTTAGAAAGCCACCATTTGGCAACTAATCTGTGCATTTGGACGAGATACCCATGATACGCAGCGTGTATTACGGCGTTGCGGTTATTTTAAATACGCACGAGTTAGTGGAGCAATGGAGCAAGCCATTTCGCACAACTCGTCCGGCCCCACCCTTTCTCTATTACAGCGATTACGAGAGGGAATACTCGTTAATGGCTTCATCGACGGTTTCCTCTGCTGGCTCTACGATGGTGTGTTTCAATATCAGACGGACCCCTGTTTATTCTTCCTAAAGACAGGGCTTCCCACTCCGTCTTAGGTAAATCCCACTTGAATCGTACACGCCAGTAGGATGGCTAAGGTGCGAAAGCTGAATGGGCGCTCATGTCCTTGGGGGGGACATCATAGAAGGGCCGATGGTAAGGGCACTGGGACTAAGCCTAGGACAGGGGAGCAACACCAAGGAGGATACATATTGCTCACATCTTCCATCCAGATCCCTGTCATTGCCCAAGGCTTAGTCCCAAGCACGATAATTGGCTCACTAACTTGAATGTCCCCCCCAAGGACATGAGCGCCGCTGAATGAAATTGTAGTGTTACTAACTTGTTACGTTAGCGACTGCAGCTTGTATCGTGGCTGTAACATCAACTGTCGCATTCGTTGCGGTCTCAATCGCTACTCCTGGAAAATACAAACGATTGGATTGATTTGCACTTATAGGAGCAAGATACGGTGCAACCTGTGGTCTGGTTAACGGCTTCTATGACTGCTCCTGTTGTGGTGCTCTGTTTGACGGCTTCTATGAGTGATCCTGTTGTAGTGCTCTGCTTGACGGCTTCTGTGACCGCTCCTGTTGTAGTGCTCTGTTTGACCGCTTCTATGACTGCTTTTGTTGTGGTGCTCTCTTTGACGGATTCTATGACCGCTCCTGTTGTAGTACTTGTGATAGCTGTCGTGGTAGCATTTGTGATAGCTTCTGAAGCAGCCGTTACGGTAGCTGTAGTAGTAGCTTCTTTGGCAGCTTCTGAAGCTGTTTCTGTGAGGGCTGTAGTAGTGGTCTCGATGACAGCTTTGGTAGTAGTACTCGTGACGGCAGCGGTCGTAGTTTCTGTGATGCTTTTTGTGACAGTTTCGGTGACAGCCTCTGGGAGAGTTTGTGAAGCTGTAGTTTCTATAGAAGCGCTGGTGGTCGTTTCCGTGAGGGTTTCTGTGATGCCTTGCGGAGTGCTTGTGGAGCTGCTCAGAGCGGTGGTGGTGGAGCTTACATCAGAATCGTTACCAAAAATCTCTTCAGGCAGACCATCTGCGGTATCATTCATAGTAATTGGGGAAGAACCTTGGCAAGGCCGTGAGTTGGTGAAGGACGATGATGAAAGCTGGAATCCAACCGGCCTCCAGAGTGTATCTAAGCGAAACTGACAGTGACGAGAATCAAAAGGGTATGTTAGAGCCGTTATCCGAAACTGTTGTTTTTGGTAAACAATTATGACTAGTACTATCAGAGAGGTTTCAGTGATCGGGTGTCTAACGTCAAGGGTAAGGTCGCCTTTATGTTCGACCTTGCCTTGCTGGTGAATGTACTGTGGAAGGTGTCTACGGAGGGGGCCAAAAAAGACATTTTGCCTGTGTTGGACTTCGGCCCTCCTTTCTTCGCAGAGATTGCCGTCGAGACTTTCTTACCAAAGTATTCCCGAATCTCCCTCTATGAGTGGACGAAGGAACTCCCTCACAACCCTCACGGTTTTCAGAATATGACGTCATCTGTCAGCGTCGTCGAGCTCAAGGAGGCGTACAGTAACTGCTTCAGCCTGAAGCTATTACATCATTTCTTGAATCGATTCAATGTGGGATAGTTTCCTAGGGACATTACCTCCAACTATGCAAGCCCCCTCGGAACCCGCCCTTCGGCACCCCTCCTAACGATACACGATCCGTCGAGGACCTTATTGAGCTCGACCAGAGCACCATTTTTCCGGGGTAATATTTCCTGATGCAGTCCACGTAGCTGGTCAGTATGAAGATTTTCTAATAGAATGAAATGTGCTCTTCAATTCAAAGTTGGGAGTAATCGATTTGAATAGAGCAAAGCGTGACTGAATTCATTTTCGCACGGAAACAAAATGTCTTTTTTGTTGCCCCCCCCCCTGTATATAAGTGATCGATCTATTCCGATCTATATAAGTTGATTATTACAGGTAGGGATTACGTTGGACTATGGAGGGATTTGGAGGAGACGTGGGGTGTTCAATGGTACGCTAATGGCGAAAAAAGCAAAGAATTCCATCAAGAAAACGCAAAAGGTGGCGCCCTCGTGTAACCGTTGACTTTCGCTCACGGACAAGACTGCGGACGTAAGGATGAGTTTACTGCAACGCGTTTGGTGGCTCCATACCATGTCATGCTCCAGACGAGCTGGTCCAGTTGTGCCACTGCTTGCAACACAACTCGTTCAAATCTCCAACTGAGCTGAAGGGTGGAACGCTTCTGGCGTGGAGCCCATTCCAAGTATTGTTCAGCAACCAGTGCACCTTTCGTCGTGAAAGCGCCACACCTCACTTCCTTGGCGGCCGAACTACAGTTTCGTGTACCTAAACCTCCCTGATGCGCTCCTTCATCATCGTAAACACTTGCTACAGAAGTAGCCTATTTATTGTATTCATTTCCTCCACAAATAGAGTAGAAGATTAATAGAGGTTGCAGATTACAAGATCTTTTAGTTCGAGTTTTGCGTTGAATCGTGCGTTGCAAACAGATGCGGAGGTGATGTTGTGGCAAGTGGCTTAGTGGCTCGCTTGCCAAACGCACGCTTTAGGAATCAATCCTTGATCGCACACCGCTTGAGCCAACCAAACCCTTTCGCGTGGTGAGTGAACTAGTATCAAATTTGCCTGGGAAGATCCAAACACTGAGTTGTTCCTTGGCTTCCGAGAGTCCGTCTACAGGGCGGACGCGAATCATTGTAACAAAAGCGCGCCACCAACAGTTTTTGGTTTTAAATACCAGGATCTCGGGCGTATACTTAACGTATTTATTAGGATGAGCGAAATTATCCGCCGTTTTCTTCAAGCTCATGACTCTTTGATTTCTTGCTGATTATTTTAAAGGATTATAGTGTAGTTTGAGAGCATCTTTCGTACATTTTGATGTATTACAACACTTGTGTATTGGTTCACTCTGGGGAGCTTACATGCGGGCATACGATACCTTACAAGGAAGGTCTTTCAGGGCATGCCGCCCTTTCTCAAAATACTTTTTTGTATTATGTCGAGACAAGTGCATGAAACATAGAACCGTGTTTCATTTTTCCTGAGCGGCCTTCTGAACGCCAAAAAAGGGATGTCGAGATGGCCCGTGGTTCGAGTCCCCGGCAGGGTCGACCGTCACGTTGGACAAATGTCAAAAATTTCACGACGACCCCCTTCTGGAGAGCCTCGTTACTCGCCCCCCCCCCCCAACACCCGACCCGAAACATAACACAATTCAGCTAATCATCAGGAACATTCTCGCGTGGAACCGCATTTAGCATTGGAGCGTTAGGTTTGCATTTGCGCGCCCAATTTCCCCTCGAAGCAGCGCGCAAAGGCCGAGGCGGACTGCTAATCTTCAAAAGGTTGTAATTCAGTCATTTTCAATATTTTCCGAATTTCAAAATAGATTTGTAATCTACGAGACACCTTGTTTCCGAAAACATCCACTTTTGGGCACTACCTCCAAATCTCTGTGAGTTATGGGGTAGAGATGCCGGAATTTACAGGAATGTCAACTTTTTCTTTTTGAAAGGTTGTCATTTTCTTCAAATAAGAGATTTGAGAAGTGGCTAGAAAATTTTTAGACTACAGACCATTCCCTTTTTGAAACATACTCTAACTCTTGCAAAGCCTGTTTCCTTCAAGAAATCGCCCCGTTGGACAAATTTTTTTCAAAACCGGGTTTTTTGGCTTTCAAAGGCTATGACTTTCCTTAGAACAAACTTTTGGCAACTGTTGTCCCCCTGGTATGAACTAGAAGATTAGAGCTCTTTAACGAATACCTGAACTCTTTCCAAAACTAATGGAGTCAGAAAATCGCCCCGTTGGACGATTTTGGGCGTATCGCGGACAAATTTTTAGCGGAGCGCTGGTTTTCTGGCTTCAAACTCTTATAACTTTCTTCATAACGAACTTTCTGTGGTTCTTTTTTCGTCTGTAAGAAACTAGAGGGTTTGCGCTTTCTAATAAATGTCTCAAGTTGTTTTCAAAATGAATTGTTCAAAAATTCGTTTCGTTGGACAATTTTTTTTTGATTGATTTTCGGAGCAACTCTTCTGAAAACACGAGTTTTAAGCACTCAAACAATTACAGCTCACTTCAAACTCAGTTTCATTGGGCATAATGTTAACACGACATCGCACAAGCTTCGTGCATCATGACGGACATTGAACTTTTTTTCCAGGAAGTCGAAGACAGCTGAATTTTTCTTTCAAAGTTTTCATAAGATCCTAACAGTCAATCTGCCGTTGTGATCACTTTTTTATACTAAATTAGGTCCATTCTGAAAACATTGGATCTCTTCGAGAACATATTTGTGTGTGTAAACAGTCAATTATGGACACTTCCGCGGTAAACTCGTCTGCTTTGAAGTGCGCCATGCACTCGTTTGTGGTCAATTGTTGAAGAAACACTCGATGTCTAACCTACGTATTGTGACTTTGTACTTCGCGATACAACCCCCTCCCTCTTCGGTCGGCCAAATACGACCCCCCTCGTTGGACTTTGTCCAACGGACGGTTGACCCTGGTCCCCGGGGCGACAAATTTTTGCATCTTCGACTGACGCTTGCATGATGTCGCAAAATCATACCCGTAGTCAGTAATGGATGCCATAGTACCATCTTGACCATCAATAACCCATATAAGACGATTTTCACCAAAATCTGATGTCAAATAGGTGTGGCGCTTGGGCTATTTGAACCCCTTTTGGGGCACTCAGAGAGCCGCTCAGGAAAAATGAACAACAGTTCTGAAATCCATGTATGTACCCCTATATTATGTGAAAACCGTTTGGAGAAAGCTGGGCATTTTCTCAAAGACCTCCCTGGTTAGTTAGTATCTCGTTTGGACCTTTCTGGTTTGAACTAACATAATTATTTTGTCACCATACTATGTGCCACCTTGTGTAACCTCGGAGGAGCCAGTAGGCTGTGCGCACTATAGTGGATGCTTACAAGACATTGGCAATTTTTGCCCAGTCAGCCTGCTATCAGTCGTTGTACAATTCGCTACTATTTCCTCAAAGGTGGAATTCACGATGAAAGGGCACCCCTTCGCCAACCAAGTTAGAGATGGTCAGTAATGCAGGAAAGAGAAAAAAACGAAACGAAAGTGACGAAAATGAGACTCAAAAACTTTCGCATTGATGCGACTCTCATCGATGCTGCCCTCTTCACGATAACGCTATCTCCGCCGAAGACCTAGGGACTTAGGCACGAGAAAACGCGAAAGGTGGGCGTGGCTAGCGAAGTGCGCCATGAGTGAGGCCATACTAGACCGCCTAGGGCACATCCTTCGCTACCAATTGCGTGTTGGTCCGCGCCCTGCGGGGGTCCGTTCATAGCGTCAGTATTCATTACCTGAAGAATCTTCGAAGCAACTTCACAGCCAGTTTTCCATCATTCTACTAGGGGATCATCATCGACGTGGAGAGGTCCGACGGAGCGCCTAAAGTCTTCAGCGCCGCTTCCGAGGACGTCATGCTTCAACTGTTCTGGGAGGACATGGGAGTCAAAGTCGATGACTGGCAACTACTACGCCTTTTATTTGCTGATTCGTTTTTATATCTCCGGATATGGAGCAAGCAGAGCGCATGCTAACTCATTTCGACGGCGCCTGTAGTGAGGTCGGTCTGTAGCGGAACCCGATAGAGGCGATGTAGAGAGGAACCGGCTCTTCAATGCTAAATCCATGAGCACCTTCCAGGGGGGCAGGTCGCGCGGCGAGAAGACAGGGACCGCAGACGGTCAGCGGATGAGTCGCAGCGCGTGTTGCGTGATGTGAAATACGTTCTATTTACCCTGACCCCAAATCACTGCGGTACGCGCAGTCAGTCGTCTGTTGACACTTCTGTCCCCCTGCCCTCTCGCCGTGGCACGAGCCTCCTGTCGGGAACCCGAAATTCTTATCGGAACGAACATCTTTGAGTACTCCAGCTACGAGTACCTGGTCTGAAAATCAACATGATGAGGATGGGAGCAATTAAGAACATCGAGGAGCAGTGATGAGCACGCAGAACATTCAGCTTCGCACCCACTTCTCTGACTTTTTCCTGTCTTCTCCGTAGTTATGAGAAGATGTCACGGGAGTGGCTAGTTCCACTAAATGCAGGGAAGATTTCCGAACTTCCTTAGCCATCAAAAATCAGGAGCACTGCCGCATTTGCTAAGAGGTTGCGGATCTACTGGGTTGGACACGGAATCACGTAAAAGTGGACACTTCTCACGCCTCTAGCGAGGATAGTTCAACAGTGCTCCGCATTGCGTCAGATGCGATTAGCATTACTGGGGCCCACCTAAAAATTGATAATCAGCGGGGCGATGAGGTATAGCGGTAATTTGCTTAAGATATAGAAGAGACAATGTTTATTGATATGTCTATGCAAATGACTATGATGATGGACAGAGAAACGATTTTTGAAAGATTTCAATACGGTAAAATGTAAGTGTATACTGTAGCGTGCAGTAACGTTTCGACGGCTATAACATTGTGGTGCGAAGAATTTCGGACGGTGTTTGTGATTGCTGCACACATACTGGACGACATTTCCTCTCAGGTATCTGCTCTTCTCTTCCTTTGCCCGGCGCGCTTGTTTCAGCCACAGCCGAGGTAGCCGTTTCCGCTCTACCAGCGTTTTGACTCTGTAAGTCTTTGGATTTGGCGTTTCAATAAATGACGATAATAATTATGAAGGCCAAGCTCAAAAGAGCACTTACATTCCCCAATATTGCACTATTTATTAGGAATTTGCCGTGAAGGAGGACTCCTCGGGAAAGTCGGAGGTCGAAATGGCACCCGAGCCCCCTTAGGGTGCGGGACCATGCATGCGCGTTTCGCAGCGAAAGATGTGTCCCCGAGAGCCTAGCACCGTCGTCGCGCCGCTGCACGCCTACTCTCTCGCTGTCTAACTCTAGCCGTTTAGCAGAGAGAGGGAGAGAGAGAGAGCGTCAGCGATGATAAGTCGGCACCAATGGGTCACGCTCAACGCGCAAATTAACGCGCAGAAGAGGATCTCATTTCTCGGATTCTAGGCCACTTTTTTGCCTTTTTCTTCATCCTTGCATCACTGACCATCTCTACTTCGATTTTTGGAAATTGCGTTTTTAGAGTAAACTACGCGATTGATAAGGAAATCAAAAAAAGCTTTGTGTTCTTTGCTGGTTCCTACACTCCAGCCCACTCCAAACACTCCAACTGTAAAGCATTCACCAGGCACAAGCGGTTGGCTCTCCCAGAAGGCGAAGTAGTGGTTTTTCGAATTCAGAGGCGCGGTGAGAGAGCGCAACCTTCGACTTAGGGCAGACCTATTCATCTGGTGTGGTTTAAAGATCGTGATAACATCCTATCTGCTGGATAAATTCTCGTTTAGTGCGTACATATTCATTGCTCATGGCATTCCCCTCGCTAATATGTGAGCGTAACAAGAAGTCGGTCGCGCCGGCAGCAAAAGGGAAATGCCAGTGACGGGAGAACACCATAAGGCAGTAGGACATCAGGTACAGAATTAGGGCTCTGTTAGGAAAGTAGTTTATCGAATTCATATACCTGGTGAACTGAGAAGCATTGCCATCGGAATCGGCAGAAAGGTTATGAGCTCTATGTTTCACCAGGCTCAGCTATCCGTTGTAACTTACTGGTGAGGAAGCTGTTTTGTGACCTGCTGGAAAGGGAGTCGTATTTAGGATTTCGGAATGGATGGGAGTTGTACTCGTGGATGGAGCAGGGACCTTGGTGGGAGAATGATTGAAGACCTGTAGACACGGGTGCATATGATTTCGACACGACATTATACCCCTTCCCCGGCGGTTTTGGAGTATTTTTGGGAGGGGCGGAGGGGAGTTCGATTGTTTCATGTGGTACCAAGATCAAACACTGTTGAAACAGGGTTGCTGGTGGGGATGGCGGAAAGGGGCGGGTGGCGAGGGGGGAGACGGGACGTGCGGAGCCGTCGAAAGGGATGGTATTCCCCGGAGGTAAATGGCTCGGTTGACCTTCTTGATACTCCTAATCTTATTGCAAAGGTAGGATCAAACTCGTGTTTGAAAACAGCTTTTAGATTGAAGTTAAAGTCGTGCTGGCTGATATTCGAAGACAAGTTGGACACGGCATCGCTGAGAAACATCGTGATTGGTGAAAGGCGTTGAGAGGCGGCCGTTAGACGAATGGCGACGTCTTCCAGCGATAGGGTGTCGAGCTTGTCTCCGCCTATCAGTCAGCGCGACCGCAGCCTCTGAAGATAATGATCACATTTAGGGGAGAGCGGTGCGGTTTTGATGGCGTCGCGAACATCATTTGTGTAAAGATGGAGAAGTGGTCCCAAGCGCACCCCTTTGCACTGTGGTAGCGAATCCACTAGTGACGTCATCAAAACGCAGCGCCTTACAGCCATCGTAGTCACTACTTGAAAGAAACACTTCTCAAAGGATTAAGGAAGGCTTGCCAAATGACTTGCTTTGAGCTGGAGGGAGGGGTTCTAAAATATAAGGCGACTGGATCAGACTTATCTTCGGGGATCGAATAGTAATGATATAGGAAACTGATAAAATCCTACCGTTTACCTCTTTTCATATACATGTCATTACCAACTTGTTCCCGCAAAGAATCTGATTTAGTAGCCCTTCATTTTAGCTCCCCTCTCAACAGCTCGAGGTAATATCTTCGGGTGAAAATCCAGTTGGAGGGGGCCACTCATTGTGCTCTCCAAAGTTCAAGATAAGAACGCGAGCGCTGGTGCCACGTAATCGATCATTTAAAGTGTACTCCTGACAAGTACTGGTGTAGTGTGGGAGTAATCCAGAGGTGCTTTCACAGTTTGGCCGACGATGGTCCCAGGAAACGGTCCCAAACTCGGAAAATATAGTTTTACCTGGGTTTAAGGGTGGAGTAGCTCCGGGGTGGACGAAGAGGTGCCAGAAATCGGGGCAGGATCTTGGTAGGAGATGTGGAGTGTAGGACACTAACCGGTCCTCATCAAAAGTTCGCTTCAAATGAGTCGTTCAATATTATCTTATCTTTGTCCTAGATAGCTCAAAGGAGTGCTCTATTGGACTAAGGATAAGATACTGAGGAGTGGCCCCCTCCAACTAGATTTTCACCATTCTTTGGCTACGCGTCTAAATCCCATCAAAAGTGTTCTTCAGAGGCGATGTCACATTTTGCGAATCAAGCGATTCGCTAGCTAATCGTTGGATACGAGCGTTGTGCCAGCGAATCGAACGTTGCACCAGCAAATCGAACTTCGCACCACCGGATCGAACTATGTACCAGCGAGTCGAACTATATACGAGCGAAATATTGGCGGGACCCAACGTTTAAAGGAAGCCCCGCCAATTTCAAACTGTGTTTACTGTCCATTGACGCTGTTTGAAAGTGGCGGGACTTCCTTTGAACATTTGGTCCCGCCTTTATTGAGGCGCTGGTACATAGTTCGACTCGCTGGTACGAAGCTCGATTCGCTGGTCGCAAAGTCTGACATCGCCCTAAAGGCCGTGGTTGTGATGGCTGGAGGGTGGTGCTGTATTTGATGACGTCATTGGCGGACTGTTGCAGCCCGTTGAAAAACGTTTAACCATTTGGGCTTTAGCCTATGCTACAAAGAGAGTTGAGCGAGGGGCATGTGAATGCTTCTACTCTGTCACAGGAATCTGTTGCTAGTGAAACGAATACATTGAGATTGACTGTTCGGGAAGCATGGTTGAGAGTTGGTCCGATGTCCCCTCTTGGCGCCAGCGTGCTGTATTGGTGCTGTTTACCCCTGGGTCACATCATGAGCTTCACCACAACTCGATCACCTGGTGTCAGAATCGATTCGGAAAGTCTGACACCAGCCTTATACAAATGAGGTTGGGGTGGTGGTGAAAGTCGATGTGATCCAGATAACGAGTCGCTACTAGCGTATCTCTCTTCGCAAAGTCTGACACCATTCTTGCCTTGACTGAGTCAAAAATTACCGATTTGCTTTCCTCACGATACCGCATGTCCAATATCGGCGATTTTCCAGCTTCCTATAAAATCAAGTTTCAGAAATATTGAACCTTTGTTTGTAACATGAATCGTCATACCATCCTACCGCCGTATGGAGGAGCCCCAG
>KZ345238.1:146313-162540 GCA_002352805.1 Teladorsagia circumcincta
CGATGTCAGACCCAACGATTCGCTAGTGAATCATTTGATTCGTAAAGTCTGACATCTGCTCCACCATTGCACCAGCGAATCGAGCTGTGTGCCAGCGAATCGGGGGAGGGAACTTAGTCAATCTCGACCTTTGCACATCCTCGATGTCGTTACCTCGCAGCACCTCTCACCTGTCTCCGGCTGAATGGTTGCTTGAATTGGCTGCGCTGACCGATTGAGCGATGTACCAGCGGATTGTAACAGCGACTCAACACTGTTTGAAAGTGGTGGGACCCAACGTTTAAAGGGAGTACCACCATTTTCAAATAGTGTGTTCCCTTGGAGTGAATTCCCTTCAACCATTGGGTCCTGCCACTTTCCAACAGTGTCAAGTCGCTGATACATCGTTCGATCCGGTGGTACGTCGTTTATTCTGCTGGCACGTAGTTTGATCCACTGGTGCTACGCACGCATCGAGCGATTCGATAGCAAATCGCTGGATTCGCAAAGTCTAACATCGGCCTGAAAGCCGTGTGTCATCGCACCCTCACGAGTTGTTGTAAACACCAAAACGTGGCCTTTCATTTACTGCTCATATAGTGAATTGCCAATTGCCTTCTAAACTAGGACTTACGCCTTGCTATTACCTAGAACACACAAAAGCTTCACACCTTTATGAGCTACTCACGTACACCCAAGTCAATCAGCTGCACATTTAGTAGTGAACAAGCCGGATAACAAAGGCCGCGGATCGACTGCTACCGTAATCCGCGGCCGCGCCCTTATAAATTCCGAGCCATCACTGCTTCAACTGCGGAAACCGCCCCGTCACCAAGGCTACCCTTGCTCTGGAGTGCGCAGAAAAACGACAAAGGAGGCATGTCGAATGCCACGTGACATCAATTCGACTGCGGCCGCGGATTACGGTAACAGTCGAGTCGCGGCCTTTGTTATCCGTCTAATTAGTAGTGAAGAGCGAATTCACGTCGGGTCTCTACCGCAGACCCGTCGGGCGACTGACCATACTGAGAGTTATGTTCGTATGTAGGTTCACCGAGTGTTCCCCAAGAGGCCCATGGCGCGGCGAAGGAAGAGACGCAATTTTGCAAAGGACGAGTCGAAGCGTGTGCTGTGCGATATGAGACGTAGTATGGTACACTCTATTCAGCCTGACCCCAACCGCTAGGCGAGTCCTGTATCTAATTCAGTGGCCATGAATTTTAAGACGCCACTCTCGCCGCCATAAAACTTATGCTTTTTATGTTGTTTAGGAAGCTATTTTCCTAGCAATCTGTTCATGAGGAACAGAATGATGGGTACCACATGACACCCGCTGGAACCTACGGAAAATTCTTGAACATGGATGTTTTTTTTTTCTCAAATCGAGAACTGCATGGAATGGGCTGGCTTGCTACTGGCCAGGAATTGATAACGTTCCAAGTGTGTGTGAAAAACACGATTTATTAAAATAGTATGTCTATTCGAAGGAAGATCGTAATTGGACAGAGAAACAATCTTTGAAAGATTTCAATACGATAAAATGTTAGTGTATACTGTAGCTTGTAGTAATTTGTCGATTATGTCCTACGACGTTATTGTGCGCGGAATCCCGAGTGCTTGGGATTCTTTCGATGCGCCCAAGTCACGTTTCCTCTTGGATCCCTGTTTTCCTGGTCCGTAGTCCGTGAGCCTGCTTGTCTCGTCCACGCTCGAGGTGATCGTTCCCGTACTCCCATCGTCTTGACTCTGTAAAATTAGCACTGAGACGGACTTGGCGTTTATAGGGCGACAAGTTTTCACGTTGTATTCGGTCACACGAAGATGTGCTAGCTCATGGAAGTTATGATTACATTAATGCGTTAATGACACCCCACGTTTCTGTTTTTTGGCCACGTGGAGCGGGCTCTGTTTTACGAGCGCAGCGGCTGTGATTCGAAATAGCATCACGCTGTCCCGTAGCAGCTGCGAGTCGTAAAAACATGGCAATATTTTCACGACTCGCACCTGAAACTAGCCTCAACTAGTTGGTTCATTTAATGCTTTGACGACCGCGAGCTCTAAGTGTCTAGCGTGTGGGACCGGGCGTGCTTCGTGAGGTACGGCCGTGGCCCCACCACAAGTGTTTCTTTTTTCATTTTTGCGAAGGTATCGAAAGAGCGATTGTCTGAGAATTATCTGCCGTGGCTAGCCGGCAGGTCATACGGTCCCACGCGACCAGTGATGTGGCCCGCCGGCGAGCCATACGGTCATCAAAGGGTTGATAGTGTGATTTTGGAAGTGTTCAGAAATTCTTGAAGGATTACGATTACTGAGAAAATGGTTAGATATGTAGCATGTATGTGATCCAATCCCGGACCTAGCCTTACCACGAGACCCAAGGAACGTGATCCCATATCGGACCACACTCGTCATTATGCTGAAACTTATCTCAGTTCAATTCAGTTGAAAGTGATTTCTTAGAGCGCGCTCGATTGAGGTGACCGCTCGAGTCGTTGTCTGCTTCTACCTCAACCCATCTCTGTGATTTACCACGTGTTCCACCACATTCGAAACTGTCGTCTCTTTTGATTGCGTTTATGGCCTACCCCACTACTTCGATAGGCGGTATGATTCCGATTTATTCTGATCTTTTTTCTTTCCCGACGAATTTGTATGCAATAAATCGATCTTCTTGAGACAGGTAGCTCAGATGGCATTGGTGGGCCCTGAGTTGGGATTTCATCGTTGGGCCATATGTGTTTTGGATGCGCCGTCTGCTAATCCCACTTCAAGTTTTAACATAACTTAACATAACTTTTTTTTTGAACTTCACCAGTTCAAGTTAGTAGAGGATTTCTTAGCCAAAACTTACCCAACCATCCTGCTCGCCTTGCATATTGTCTGGCGGCGATTTTCCACCTCCCTGAAAAATTCGTGTTTACAATCGAGCTCAAAAACTAATTGTTATCTAACTTGTCGTACCATTCTACCAGCAGAAGGAGGAGCACCAGCACCTCCGCTGCCAAGGGGTCGTGCAGCATCAGAAGGAGCGCCACTTTTGGAAGGTGGAGCGCCGGCACCACTAGCAGGCGTCAGTTGCTCGCTTTTCATGCCCTTGCCCTTCTTCTTGCCCTTCCTACTCTTATCCTTCTTTTTCTTCCTCTCCCTGTCCGCTGATCTCATGGATTTCGCTTTTTCACTGTGTTGTTTTCTTTGCATAATTATCGTGGCAAGAATTATAAATACCACGATGAGCGCTAGAGCAGCACCAGCAGCCACGATGACAGGCGCCATGTAGCCTTCTTCGGTTTGTAGTTCTTCGTCATAGATATCAAATGGTCTGCAATATGAGGTCATTAATCTGAAAAACAAAAGCAATTCTTGGCTCTATCAGTTCCAATTGCTTATCCAAAGTACGCAGTGCATCCGACATCCTCATCCAAGAACGCGGAGCACTTCAGATTTTTTCATGGCCCATGCTATCTCTTTTTTTACCCTCAGTCACTTAATGGTGCTTCTTTTCGGACCCAACTGGATCAATTAGTCGAAGCAACAATCTCAGCGGGATTTCTACCTTTGACACTGATGCTGTAGAACGATGCGCTAGCCTAAGTGGGGAACATAAGAAGTGACTGAGCAAAAAAACTAGCCACTGAAAGGCGAAAAAGCGAGTTGAACGCTCTCGAAGTGGGCGCTACCGAATATTTGAATTAGTTATCAGGTAACGCCCACTTCGAAAGTACTCAAGTTGCTTTCTCGTGGCTTTCCAAGGTTAGTTTTTTGTTCAATCACACTTCTTATGTTCTTAATTAAGGCTAGCGCATTGTTTTACAGCATTAGTGTTAGAGGTAAAGATCCTGCTGAGACTGTTGCTTTAAGTGCGTAGTGATGAAACGTTCCGGTTGGGCTCCTTAGGATCCGATCGACGGATTATGGGTGCGGAAGCAGCACTGTTATTGAACACACTAACGAAGAAAGGCATTGAACTCCCCGTGGAACTTCGAATCGAGACCTAGGTTTATCGATAGAGCCTGGGACAATAGTTAGAAATACGGAAACCAAAATTGCAAAACGATCCTGCCAAGGAAGTTATGAGCAGTCAAAGTTGGCTCGAATGAGGGCTTGTGAATAAAGCTCGCTAGTTTAAGCGTAACTGTGTCGCCGTGGAGCAGTGGTAACGGTCTCGCTCATCGTCCTGCAGGTCATGACTTCGATTCCCACTTCAGTGCACCTTTTTGCAATTCGTGTTTCGTACCCTGTAGCACATCTGTTCTAGTTTTTGACACTGAATCAAGTAACCACCTGACCCAGCTATCCTAGTACCGTTGACGTTTGTTGTGTATATTAAAATGAAGTACTTCGTACATTGATTTCTCCACTGCCAGCGTTCATGGAAGACTAGAGCTAACCTGCCCGTCCACATCTGCCACTGATCAGTGGCATAGGGACAACCCTATGTGTCAGGTCAAACACTCGGTCTCCACACACTAGCGAGCTTTATCCACAAGCCCTCATTCACAGCCAACTTTGACTGCTCATAACTTCCTTGGCAGGATCGTTTTGCAATTTTGGCTTCCGTATTTCTAAGTAGTGTCCCAGGTTCTATCGATATACCTAGGTCTCAATTCGAAGTTCCACGGGGAGTTCAATGCCTTCCCTGGTAAGTCCACTAACGAAAATATATTCTAAAAATAAAGAAAAGCAAGAGCCGAGAGCCGAGAATGCCAGGAAAAGAAAGTAGGTCCAATGAACCTCTTGTCATAATAAGCGTTTATCATTCGCTTGGACAGTTCGAGCGGGATGAAATTCGCGGATTCGGGAGGGGATCGTATTCGAGGTTGACCAAAGGGCGTAAGGTCTGAGATCAAACTGATGTACTAGTGCGCTCGTTGGTTATGGAGGTGCTAAGTGTGACGACAATAGTGAAACAAGCTGAACGAAATCATCGACAAGGGCAAAATTGAATCCCCATTCCCAGTAGCAGCGGAGCGAAATGTATTGACTTGGGGCAGTGTTTGTCTGGTGGGCAGATAATATGGTGAATCCTCCACCCCACCTCCCTCCGCCTCCGCTCTAGAGGCAGCAAGGACCTCCCTTCCACACACCAGCTTCAGCCTTCCGCTGTGTTCCCTTCCACTTGTGATAGTGGCACCTGTTGAGGGTATACTATGCGCATGCACAGAAAAGGCGTTCAAATGGGTAAAAATCCTTCACAGCTCGGCTCCCCATAGTGACAAAATTCGGCATATTTCAAAACTTCTATTTTTGTAGTTCCCACATGCGAAGCTTTTGCCTGAACAACATCTTTTCTTCGTGCAAGTGGTTTTCTAGGCTCAATGCTGACAAGGGATAGGATGCAGCGTTGATGAATTCCTCTTTAAATATGCGATGCGTCCCACTTTCACTCGGAAACGCAGCGGCGCTTGCGATTTGGCCTATACAGCGACTTGAGCGGGCATGTTGATTAACGTTCCAATGCCTTAATCTTTCTACCTGAGTATGATACAACAGTTCGACTTTGGAGGGACAGGACTCTCACCCGACCCGAGCAAAATTGGGGACAGGATTTGATCTGGATCCCCGGACCGTGCACGTGCTAGCGGCGCTACTAGGCACTACGTATACAAACTACAACATGTTTTATAATATTTCCAAAGTCGTTGGAGGAAAATAAACCTCACTTTCCATCTACGAACTTTCCCCTACATCACAAAAAAATCGCTTTACTCCAAGATATCTCCGGTTTCGAACTTCACTCTTCATGTTTTCTAGTCAGGAGGCAGTTTTGAAAAAGCGCTACATGGGTATACGAATGAGGCCCGTCGCGCGTCGAGAGGGCAGATGCGCAGAAAGGTCAATGGACTAGTCGCAGCGCGTACTGTAGTGATATAGCAACGGCAAGTCAAATGAAATGTGCTATTGTGCGTCCCACATCGCATGATAGGCGCTGCGATTCGTCTGCTGACTCTTCTGAGTCTGCCCTCTCGCCGCGCGACGGGCCTCCCATTGGGTATCCAAGGCTATTCGACTGCAATGGGATAAGGAGTTATTTCCCAGTCTGTTGAGCGGATATCTCTAAACACTTTCGGTAATGTTTATAGATATCCGCTCAACGACATGGAAAATAAGCTGCCGGCCTCGGTTATGACAACGCCTCTGAAGTTGGTCTCGCGAACACTTCAAGTCTCTGTAGTGTTGGTAAATGTGTCGTTACAAAGAAGTCACTACTCACTGGATGGCAGCACCTTTCACAGTTCCTCCCGCTCTCGTCGCTGAAAAGTTGAATTCTAGATGAAATTTTTTGCAGGAAATGCAGCATTGACTACTCACAAGGAGAACTGTTGACCGAAGGGGCGTGTTGAGGGGGGAGTTGAAGAGCTTAGATACTCTGACCACATTGAACGTCTGTAGTACCTATTGCATTTACTTGGGTCAGCCATTGCCCATTATTTTTCGTTCCTGCCAGGGTCATAGGGTCAACCATGACCTAAGGAAAATTTCTTGAGTTTAGCGTCCGCCTCGATCTTCGTGGAGTTTCAGTACGGCCCCCAATACCGTCCTGAAGGGCCCACAAGTACGATCTCCCCCTTACCACTCTCGCCACTATGGGTGCTTATATAGCATTTGATTCAGCCCTCCCCACTGACGCGTGGGCGCTCACGACGGGGGGGGGGGTGGGAGGACATTCGAGTGGGCGGGCCTTCTGCAGTAGCTGGGGCTAAGCTTTAGGGGGAAGAAGGGCTTCTGGGGGAGGATGTGAGCAATTTTCGCTTTCCCTGGCGTTTGTCATTTCTCTTGGGCTTTGTCCTAGTTCCATCTCGTCATGGTTTTCAAATGCCCTGTTTTGAATGTCCCCCCACTCCCTCCCCCTCCCTCCCCCCAAGGCCATGAGTGCCGACGTGTGTGTTCAGAAATGGGCGCGAGAGCGTAAAATCGATATCTCTTCCCAACAGCGCGCACTATGGGGGGGGGGCTGGGCATGGAAAAATGAAACAGAAGCGGTCACCAACTTGTAATCTCTGTGACTGAAGTATTGATAGTGGCCGTGGTCTCTGCTGAGGCGCCGCTTGTAGTTCTATTTCCTCTACCTGTAAAAATGGAGTGATACGGAAGCACGAGTCAGTGGGAACGAGATGTTCGTAATAGACCTGATGCCTGTGTAACGGTTCCTGCAGTAGATCTGGCTGTAGGGACCTTCCGTGAGGCGACTGTCGCGGCAGTGGCGGGCTTTGGAGTGGGAGTGGTGACAGCTTTCGAGGATACCCTTGTGGTGGCTGCTGTGGTGGCTTCCGTTGGGGCTCCTGTGGTGGCTCCAGTAGTAGCTGCGGTGCTAGCTTCTGTGGCGGATGCGGCGGTGGTTCTTGGGACAGTTTCTACGGTGGCTCGTGTTGTGGCTCCTGTAGTGACTGCAGTAGCGGCTGCGGTACTGGCTTCTGTGGGAATTTCTGTGGTGACTACTGCGGCAGTTTCTGAGGCAAGTCCTGCGGTGGTTTCTGCTTCTCCGGTGGCTCCAGTGGTGGCTGCTGTGGTAGACCCTGAGGTGATTTCTGTAGTGCTTTCTGTGGGCCCTTCTGCAGCTTCCATTGTGCTGCCCTGTGCTGCTTCCGCTGTGTTGCTTTGTTCAGCTTCCATTGTGGTGCTTTGTGCAGCTCCCACTGTGTTGCCCTGTGTAGCTTCCACCGAGCTGCCCTGTGCAACCCCCACTGTTGTGCCTTGAGCAGCTCCCGATGTAGTGCCTTGTGCAGCACCCATTGTGCTACCTTGTGTCACTTCCCTTGTGCTGCCCTGTGCAGCTCCTAATGTGCTGCCTTGGGCAGCTTCCAGTGTGCTGCCAGGTACAGCAGTGGCGTTTCCAGCACTTTCACCGACCGCTACGCCGGTATCGTTAGCGATATCGTTCATAGTTCTGAAAGTGAACTGTAAACAACATGATTTGTTGACGCTGCAGAAAGAATATGTAAACTGAAACCAACCGTCTTCCGACAAAGGCAAGCGGAGCTGAAAGTATACGTAAAAAAGTATTTTCAAACCGTTATCTCGACCTGATGATAACAATTATTTGCAAGCGGAACAATATGCACGTGTTTTCAAGCAGCAGTGGGTAAAAGAATATCTACTGTAAACAGTGAAGTTGCTTTCAATTGATATCCCATTTTACCGAGGGCGACGGACTTTTGGCCCGTCCGGGCTGGCACGCGGCAAATCGCACGACGGGCTGCGCAGCGATCCCGACGGGGCAAATCTTCGCGTCTTTTTGTGGAGTTCAACTTTTCAAAGGTTGTGCAGATCGCGGATAAAATCCATAACGTTCGAATTACATCCGAACGGAGATTTGAGGACAGCGGTGATAGTGAGGAAAATTCAGTAGGGGAAGATGAGAATGAGCCAGCGTAGTGCTGTGTCGCGATCAGGGCTCTCATGTGCGGGAAAGTGGGGGGAGGGAGGGAGGGGACATTCAAGTGAGCGAGAAGATTGCTGTGCTTGGAACTAAGCCTCAGAGAAAGGAAAGATCTGGAAATGGATGTGAGCAATTTGTGTGGCATGACTCCCTTCTCATGAGCTTAGTTCTAGTGTCACCTACCATGAGCCCTGTTTTGAATGTCCCGCTAAGGACATGAGACTGCGATCATCAAGGCACATACACTGCGTTGCAAAACTTTACGACATACCCCAAATTTTGGGTTATTGAAGTTGCGAGGAACGGAGCGCAAAAATGGCTAATGTCATTCGATTCAGCATATAAAGAAACCTTCAAAGGAGAATCATCAAGCCACTTCATCAGCTTCCAGAAGTTTATGGTGGAAATAATGAAAAAATGGTCGTTGCAAAACTATACGACATAGCGAAAATTTTGACAATTTTTTTAGTACAGGAAAACTTACCTACAATGTTCCACAATCATAACAGTACAGCACTGTAGATGAGTTGCCTACGGATTCACCGTGAGACGCTCCCTCCTCGAGGAGCCAGATTTGACACGTATCCTATCAATTTTTATGGGCCTCCTCAGGATTCCGTGCAAAATCTTCGAGTAGCTCCTTTTGCAGGAGATGCACGGAATTGCACCGACTGTTTTAGGAACAAAGACTACAAGGAACATATGGGGCAAGGATGCCCCTATGTTTTTCACCGGATTTAGATGTGGCTAACAAGTGGAATACTCAAGTAAATCTACATGGTGGGCTACAAAGCAAGTTGAAGTCGGCTCTAACATGGGTAACAGCGTTGTAGTGCAGTAAAATATGCTGGTCATAACTATTCTCGTAGAGGGTAGTAGGCCATGAATGAGCAGTTGCTGGTAGTCGGAGGAGTTCATACGCTAAATCGTCAAAACCACGTCCAGCTTGCGACGTCAGCTGCTGGCCTAGCAGTATTATGACCAAGCCCCTCTTCGGAAAAAAGATTTGATTTTTGCTCATATTATTTGCGTACTGGTGCCATTCGTCAGCCTGGCTAGGAGGAACATCTTATCGTTGAAAGAAACCACCTGTGACATCAAACACCAAATAAGTTGTTTAGCCTTCACGTGATAAGGCATTTAGTGCAATCTGTACGACAAGCTGAATGTTTCACAGAAAATGGGCTCTGGCATCACCGGATACGGTCTATGATGCGGAATAGTCATGAGCAGCATATTTTTCTGCAGTACAACGCTGTTACCCATGCTATTGAGCCGATTTCAACTTGCTTTGTAGCCCACCATGTAGATTTACTTGAATATTCCACTTGTTAGTCACATCCAATCCGGTGAAAAACATATGGGGCATCCTTGCTCGTAGTCTTTGTTTCTAAAAAAGTCGGTGCAATTCCGTTCATCTCCTGCAAAAGGAGCTACCCGAAGATTTCGCACGGATTCCTGAGGAGGCCTATAAAAATCGAGAGAATACGTGTCAAATTCGGATCCTCAAGGAGGGAGCGTGTCACGGTGAATCCGTAGGCAACTCATCTACAGTGCTGTACTGTTATGATTGTGGAACATTGTAGAGAAGTTTTCCTGTACTAAAAAAAATTCTCAAAATTTTCGCCATGTCGTATAGTTTTGCAACGGCCACTCTTTCATTTTTTCCACCCTAAACTTCTGGAAGTTGATGAAGTGGCTTAGTGATTCCCCTTCGTAGGTTTCTTTATATGCTGAATCAAATGGCATTAGCCATTTTGCACTCCGCTCCTCGCAACTTCAGGAATCCAAAAATCCAAGGGGTATGTCGTATAGTTTTGCAACGGAGTGTATAGTTGACTCTAAACACCTATCTCAGTAAAAAATCCCGTGTGTAAATAACAACTTCAATGTTTCTCAATCGCTTTGACGATAGTAGTGACTGTCTGTCTGTCTTATATCTTTTCGTTAATAGCTCTCACTAACATTCAAATCCCTTGGCGTGGAAAGTTTTTTAAGACTCAGTCAGAATCAGTCGAACAATGTACCAGCGACTCAATAGTGGCGGGACCCAACGTTCAAAAGAAGTCCTACCACTTTCAAACAGCATGACTGGACAGTAGTAAACACAGTTAGAAAGTGACGGGACTCCCTTTGAACGTTGGGTCCCGCCACTATTGAGTCGCTGGTTCATAGTTCGATTCGCTGGCGCAAAGCTCGATTCGCCCGATTCGCAAAGTCTGACATGGCCCGAATGATTCTCTGGATGAATGTACAGCGTCCAGGTATGCGTGCCACAACCTCACCGTTACACTGCTGCGTTTTGTAGTGCTAAACACGGTTTTATGCTTTTTCTTTTTGTTTTTTTTTGTGTTCATGGTAAGTAACGTTTATTAGTACGCCTGACAAACGAATATCGTGATAGACAGGGAACGATTTTCGAAAGACTTCATACGATAAAATGTTAGTGTATACGGTAGCGTACAGTAACTTGTCGATGATGTCTCATGACGTTATTCTTCGTAGAATGTCGGCCGCTTGAGGTTTTTGTGATGCGGCCAGTTGGCATTTCCTCTCAGATTCCTGCATTTCTGGCCCACATTCCTGATCCTGTGCGCTTGTTTCATCCACAGCAGAGGAAGTCGTTTCTGCGCTCCCACTCTGTAACAGCATCGCTAGAGTGGATGTGGCAGTGTTGTAAGCAGTGAAGACTGGTACTTAAAGACACAGTTCAGGATCAAACTTATGTGATTCTTGCACACGAAAGGATAGCTGAGGCCTGTAAAGGTCCCAGAGTCGAGCAAATTTCAAAGCCAGCTCGACCATCTCTCCCCTTTTAGTCAATCTTACTGCAAACCCTAGTGGTAGTGTGATGGCCTTCCGCCAGAAAGGATTCCTACGGCCCTCCCATCTGAGTATCGCTTAACTTATCCTCGTTGGGAATCCACCAACGGACTACTGACACTGCTCCATACTCGAGCCATGCGTGCGACAGCACAGTCGGTTCCATAAAGGGTGGAGTTTACGGTAGAAAAGCAGCCTATTGGAAATCGAGGAAGAGCTGGTCAATAGTGCTGGGATGAATGAAAGCCATAAGAAAAGACCTAAAACTCGAGAAATGGAATCCCTTCTTGGCCCGTTGATTTCCGCACTGAAGCGACTCCAATCGGTGCTTCATCCCTCCTGTATGCTAGTGCTCTCTACTAAACAGCCTGAGGCCTAGACGTTGAGAGGGTGGGCGTGCCGCGGCGCCAGGGGGCGGGGACAGCTATGCTAGTTTGTCGGGGTCATATTATTCGCTGTGAATTCCTGCTCGTCCGTGCCCTTAAGGTACCCTGTTTTCCCAAAAGAGGGTCTCACTTCTTCAACATCCGACCTCATCGTGGAATCCTCCTCTAAGTTACCTCCGCCTCGGTCAAAGGCCTTTCGGCCAGAACTCACCCCTGCATGCCGCTGGTTTTCTTGATCATAAAACATAGGCGACTTTCCACCTTCCTGAAAAATTCACACTCTGACCTCTCTACTCGATTTATTATGCAACCTAGTTTCACGTACCACTCGACCAATGTAGGGAGGAGCACCAGCACCACCACCCGCATCGGGAGGAGCTTCGCCTTCGGGCGGAGGAGCGCCGCCTTCGGGAGGAGGTGCGCCGCCCTCGGGAGGAGGAGCGCCACCTTCGGCAGGAGGAGCAGCTCCCGAAGATGCAGCGTCTCCACTCGCAGGCGGCGCCGACTTTTCACCCTTCTTCTTTTTCTTGCCCTTCTTGCTCTTCTTGCTTCCCTTCTTCTTTCTCTTTTTCTTGTCTAACGATTCCATTAGGGCCACTTTTTCTTTATGTTGTTTTCTTTGCATAATCATCACAGCGAGAACTATACATATAGCCACTAGCACGAATCCAACGCCACAAGCCACAATAATTGTCGTCATGTAGTCCGCTTCTTCTTCATCAGAATCTGCTGATGCTCTGCAATATTGGCTTCGATTAACTCTAATCAATATCGATCAGTGTATTTAGAGTAAATGGTGCGTTGGACTTTTGTCTAGTTTGTAGGATTCGGGAGCGTATTGAATCTATGGGATCTATCCTTACTAGAACCGGTTACTGCTGATTCACCTCAGACGAAGTTGCAGCCATAACCTTCCCCCCCCCCCCAACCCCATTTCGTAATGCTAGGGCTGTTATTCTACCCCAAAACGAAAATTGAGGTCTGAAGTGGGCTGCTAGTGGAGAAAAGGGGAAAATGAGCCGCCGAATACTCTAGAATAAAGGTGTACCATGCTTTTGTGAAGAAGACTACATAACCAGGAGAAGACAATGAGTGCCGACAAGAGGAGTAGGCGAGAGAGTATGTCAGACAAGAGGACGCAGACACTTGTCGCATAAATTGCAAGCAACGGTGGAAGTATACGCGTATATACCAGACTCTGACTCTTTTGCCGCCGCTTTTGAAACGTAGGGGCCTGAATTCGGATTGCCAGACTACCTACCTACTCACGAATGGTGTTTAATAATTCTCCCAACCTTATCGCGGAGTTTGAATTTAAAGGTTGTGATCACCATGATTGGAAGGCGGCGCGGTTTTGATGACGTCATCGAATGCCTGGTACATTACACCCTTAGCGCGGGACGCGGTGCGGTTGATGCCGCCTCCTTATCTTTTCACCAATGACGTTCAGTGACATCAAGAGCACCCCACTACCGCGATCAATGCCTTTGGGCCTAGAGAGGTGAAGAGTGCCTATAAGTCTAGACGGGTTTTTTTCTATGGATCAGACTGTTTTAGTAGCTGGATATACGACTCTTTTCCGGGAAATCTTAATGTAGGGATCGTGAAAAACGAACAAAACATCCTGACTGTCACGGATACGAAGCAGACCAAATGATCTTTTTCGAGTTCATGACAGGAAGCCCGTCGCACAGCGAAAAGGCAGAGACGCAGACGCGTCACTGACGCTGTGATTTTGCTTTAACTTAAATAGCATGTACTGGAGTACGTCCACAGCGCACGCTGCGACTCGTTCGCTGACCCGTCTGTGTCTCTGCCTCCTACCCGCGCGATGGGCCTTCTGTCAGGTAACCGAAATTCGGATCATTTACTCTGTTTCCTGTCCCTAACATTAGGCTCTTGTCGTTCGTTTCTCGCAATCTCTATACATGAAATTTTCCGGGAAAGATGTGTATAGCCGGCGGTTTTACCACAACACGCCTGACCCGTGGGTAAAACCCCGTCTAGACTAATAGACACTCTTCACCTCCTCGGACTTGAGGGCATTGATCACGGTAGAGGGTGGTGCGATCACCGTGGTCTTATCGGGTACCCCTGGATTTCATTCGTTGCTCTCCCGTCCCAGCACCTCACCTAGGCTTTTTCGTCTCACTGGCTAATATTTTCGTCAAAAAATCGGATATGATCATTGAGAATAGGATGGAGCTACTGAATATGTAGATGCCTAACACCATTTTATCATCCCATCACCACAAAATTTATAATTGAAGTCAATTCACGGCTCTCCCTCGTCAGCTACTCGTCAAGGAAAGACGACTCACGCCGTCACAGCCGCGAGGCCCTTTGTTGTCGTTGCTGAAAAAATTGAATTTTAATTGAGATGGATATCCACTCAACTATCAGATTAGGTTGCTCATAAGCGGGGCCCAATAAAATGTCAACGAACACAGGTCTATGACTGTTCAGAGATACGATAGCTCCTAGAGGGGTTCAGAGGTGACGTGGTAGGGGGGAGAGCTCAATGGTACGCCCAGGCGAAAAAATCAGAGCTGGCGCTCATGTCTTTCGGGGGGTCAATTTGGTGAGTTGGTTTCAGTTTCAAGTTGGTGAGTCAATTAATGTGCTTGGGACTAAGCCTTGGGCAATGACAGGGATCCTAGATGGAAGATGTGAAGCAATATGTATTCTCCTTGGTTTTCCTCCCCTTTCCTAGGCTTAGTCCTAGTGTCACTTATCATCCGCTCTTCTATGATGTCCCCCCCCCCCAGGACATGCGCGCCGCAGAGCTTTTCACAAAAACGCAAAAAGGGACCTCCTTATGTGGCCGTCGATTTCCGCTCAAGGCAGACTGGCAGAGGCTAAGGCAGCAGGCGTATAGGCAAGTTTACCGCAACGCGTTTGGTGGCACCATGTCAGTTCATGCTCCAATTGAGTTGTTTCAGTTATGCCGCCGCTGGCAACACAACTCGTCCAAATCACTGGTGGGCGGAGCGCTCTTGTGCAGAGCGCTTTTCGAGTACTGCTCAGCAACCGGCGCACCTTACCATCGTGGAAGCGCCACGCCTAGCTTACTTGAAAGCCAAGTTAGTGCTTTGTGTGGCACATATGCTTTCTAAATCAGTGGTGGAAAAAAGCTAAGAAATCTGTTAAGTACGCAAAATGGGACCCTTCACCCCGTTGACCCACGAACATGCAGGAGTCAGCAACCTAGTTAGGGTTCATGTGTTGACCTGATAAATGTCAGCCAGGCAGGCCTTGTTTTATACCACATTGCGCAGAAAGGTTAGAAGATACGGCCACTCAAAGTAAAAATACTATTTCAAAAGGTTAATCGAGTAGGTAAGCAAACCAGCTCATCTGACTTTTCTGCTGAGGCCGTATGCTGAATGTTGGAGAGGGGACTCAGTCCTCGACGGTTGACGTACTACTTCAGCTCAGTCCTTTAGTCCTCGGGGCTCACAGCCGTTCCTCCGCACCATCCTAGGCCAATTCAGCAGGCACCCCGTCCGTCAATGTGATCCACCCCGGCATTAGAGGCGCAAAAGGCAGTGGGTGCCCTCTTTGCTCCATTTTGGTTGAATCTGTGAGTGTTCAGTTGATCTGACGACGAGAAACCACATTCATGGTCATCCGTGGTAGTTTGCTCTACTTTTACGGCATACCACTGCCACATTCCTAGTCCTTCCATTCTTTGCCACCCCCCCCCCACCCCTTGCACTTGGAAATGATCTTATTCAAGATTGACACCCATTTTCAAGCGTGCTTTCTGGAGAAGAGGTGGTCTTGTGTCTGGCCAAGTGGCCGAAACCAAAACGACTACCAACTTGTAATCTCGGCAAGTGTAGCGGTTGTTGCTCCTCCTGCTGGTGGGACGGTGGTTCCAGTGTCATTGCCATCAGCTGTAAAAATTCAAGGGATAAGGAAGCTTGAACAAGAGGGAGCGAAAAACGGTTGTGAAATACCTGGTGGCGGTGATGGTGGTGTGATAGCCCCGCCGGCGTCACTGGTGGGTGGTCCTGCTACTGTTGCAGCTGTAGTTTGAACATCAGCACCAACAGCTTCCGTGATATTGCCACTTCCGGTGTCGTTCATAGCTCTGCAAGTAGAACGTTGACTGATCCGCTGACATGACGATGAAAGAAGACGAGGCCAAACTCTAACCAGCTTCCAGATTGTTGCTAGTAGAACTGAGAGTGAATACGTAGCCATAGTGCTTATTAAAGCCCTTATTTGAGACTGATAGTGATGAATTCTGGCATGATAAACAAGTATGACTAAAATTGACAATGCAGTGAAGGCATAGCGGTTGTTTCGTCAAACGCATATAATTGCCAATGGATCGTTCATAGTGGAGGTTGTAAGCGCGATCAGGTGAGTAGGCGAGAAGGCGAGTAGGCGAAAAGAGAAGGATACGTATTGATTTCTGAGCGATCGCCCAAGCGCCCAATCGCCTACTCATCTTCTATTACTAGCCTACAACGTTCTATGGGCGGAGCAAGCCAATCAATACGGTGGTCTTCCCCGCCTAATCGTCTACTCGCCTAATCATCTACTCAACTGTTCGCCTAATCGCTCAAAGAAATCTTCCACGGAAGGAGTGGTCATTTTCTTCTTGTGTGCGGGTGTTGGGCATGGTCACTGAAGGCCATATTTAAAGTTTGG
>KZ345238.1:171798-190476 GCA_002352805.1 Teladorsagia circumcincta
ACACAAGCGAGGAATGGATGCACAGTTGCGGTCGCATCGCACATACACCTTGATCCTGGAAATTAAACTTAAGTCAGGTTAAATTAACGATGTTACATCTTCATCTTGGGTAGTAAAAGGAGGGGGCATCACAGTGCAAAGAGCCCAACACGCTCAGACCTACGCTGAATATTCTCTTTCAATGCAAATGTTTAGGACTCATCCTTAAAGAGGTGGCGGGAGAGAATCCGAGACGCGTCACCACTCTTCAAGTCCCTCGGGGGTCCATCCCTCTTGGGTATGGTTGTGACTACTTGTTACGTAAGTATCACTTTTTCTGGGTCTCATCCAGTAGAAAGAGGGTACGGGGAGACATGTGCGGTGACAGTTGCTGCCACCTACAGAAATCCCAATTGTGCTAGGGGGGACCCTCGGGGTGCGCCACGTACAGCTTCGCTACTCCGCAAAAAAAATCTGCATTATTTCAGGCGATATGAAATGTCGCACCGTATGCTCCCTCTTACTGGATGAGACTTATTATTCTAAACGTTTACATCTTCAGCACAAGCTTTATAACATATAAGAAAGTCAGAAATGGCGTAAAAATAAGCCGCTAATCATCCGAAACACCAAAGGACTCGAATAAAATCGAAGCTATTCATGCACTGTAATGCTCCGACTTGTTGAGATAGGTCCCCTATTTGTCCTGTATCAAGTCGACTGCGTCTGACCTGTTCCACGCATATCTGGCCTCCTTGGCAAGTGAATTGTGTGCAGGTGTCGAATTGATGTGTTCTGCGGTGCTGCTCAGATGACGAGAGAGCGGTCGAGGGATTCAGCTCGTCGAAAAGGCCTTCGACAGCCGTCCAGATCAGCTGCAAAGGGTTAGTAAAGACCAAGTCAATAGACAAAGGCTGGGTTGACCTACCTTGAAACCGACTCGCTGGCCAATAACCGATGAAGACGGTCGATCTTTGGTATTTAGCCTGAAATTGATGGGGGGCATAAGCGAAAACATCTAAACCTTGTTTGGAGCAAAACTGCCTAAAAAGGAAGATCTTTCAGGGTATGAAGCGCTTTTCCGGAACCGTTTTCTTCATGGTATAGTATTTCATGAGTGGACCACAAAACCGAGATCCGTTTTCGCTGAGCGTTTCCATGAAGGCCTAAATTTGATGGAAAAATGGTCCAAGGTTAAATACACTGTGAAGACAATATCTTGCACTTCAGCGTGTAGCTTCTATACTTGCTTCAAATAGCGCCAGCATCAACACTAGGTGACATAGTCATAACCAGGACCATCGGTAACCCGTACAGTTAGGCCGAAAGTTCATCCTCCAAGCAGTTTTCTCGATGCATTTTCAGACTTCAGGGCACAGTCGGTGGGTAGGGCTAGTCTCGCTATTGCATGCAGAAGAAGCGTCTTGAAAGCGCCCCACATCTTTAAAGACCTCCCTTGTGAGAGCACCAGCCAGAAACACCATTTTGGAAATTGTCAATTGTAGCAGCAATAAGTGCTCCCCCACCCCTTTTTTTCAAATACTCCATTTGGTTTCAGTCTCACAGTTGGGTGCAGCGGATGAGCATCGGCTGAGTGCTAGTCCATCATTTTGTTCTGACATTCAGTAAGCTGGCAAAAGCGCAGTGGATTTGGGAGCACAGCTCCCCTTCTTTTAGCCCAATTCATCATCTATGCTTCGCTCGAAGGACACAGAACGAAAAAAATCTGTGGCGGAAAAAAAAATTCTCGGTTATTGGACTGGCTTAATTTTGAAAAAAGGTCTGAACCATTTTGCAAATTCGTAAATACTACTCCACATTTTTTTTTGAAGAAAAGAACCTGAAAAAGTTCTTCATGCAAAAAAGTGGTATGTAGCTAAATTGAACAGGAAGCGATAAAGGGATATACCGCTCAACATTGGTCAATCGATCTCAGTCAGCGTATTGACCTTCAAGGCTTAGCCTTCCTTGCCATCAGGGTTTTTTGCTCGAAAAGCATGCCGCACTTTTATAAGGGGCCGTCGCGCCATCGTCGTCCAGTTTTCCGTCGTTCGGGACCAACCCGATTAAGAAGCTTCCAGGGCCAACTTAGCGCTCTCCAAAGTGCCTCTTCCTCGCAAATTATCAGGAAATTGCAATCGGACGAGGCAGGATGGAATCGAGTTGTTGATCGCGCTCTTAAGACAAACATGAGTGTTGGCTCTTTAGTGAGCATAGTCCAATACAGGACTATGAGCAACTTTGAGTAGACGAGACCTATATTTAGCCACGGAAATCACATTCAATGTTAAGTATACTAGTACATTGAAAAGCAGATTCACGAGCAGCATCGCGGTCCACGCTCATAGTCCAGAGGTCAAATTCCGGATCGAATTCGTCCAGGTTAACCGGGTCTTCTATACTGTGGAGTCGACAATTGGCAACAAGGTCATCTAGGAGGAAAAAAACCACATTGTACAGCCGTCACTGGCTCTAGCAAATCATTGTAATAGGCCATACCACATTCGAATGCCAATGTAGCTTCAAATGTAGTTCAAATGCGTGGCGCATCCCGAACAGGCTAATCAAGGCCCAAAGCGCGTTTGCGTGCTGTTGGTCGTTCAGAGTTTGAAAGAAAAGCTATAAGAACTCTGTTAACTCGGTTCAAGACTTCGTTAACTTTTTCATGACAATGTCACCTAATGTTGGCTGACGCTCGGCTAGCCGTGTGGGAAAATGTAACTCAACGTAGGGTGACAAATGCGTGCACTAAAAAAGGTGGGGAGGTGGAAGGTACTCCCATGCAGGGCCACGTGAAAAACCTAACTTTGTCAAAGGATCTGAAAGGAGATGACATATTTAGCCTTAACTTGCTTGTTCCATCAATTTAAGGTCGTTCGGCAAGTATAGGTGATGCAGACAGTAAAATCACGAAGCATAACAGTCGGCTTCAATCAATCCCTTTTTGGTGCCATGCATTCCGCTTTCATCAAAGATCATAGTGCCACTTAGAATGTGATTTTGGCTATACAACGAGATATGGGGGCCAGCCAATGTACTGTCAGTGTTTTGATCATTCCAGATAAGTCCAATACCATTCAATCGACCCCGGAAGGATGGGAGGTTTAGTTGACCTCGATGGCGCATGATAGGATTCGATCCTCAGACCGCGTGCGTGGTAGCAGCACCACTTGCAACTTCACCACTTCTGCTGATGTGCAAGGCTAGCAGGAGAAAGGATAGGGACGACTAACACAGTAACTTTTGACTTTACAAATCGCATACCGTAGCAATAATGCTGATGTGAATTGAACCGCAAGGACCATTGGCTGATCAATAGAACAATTAGTCACCTCACTAATAGTCGATTGCCTGACGATAGATAACTCTTCATGCCCTCTTCGGTGTAGTACAATTGGCTTCCACAAAATCTTGCTTCAGACGTATCCATAGACATATCCTTTAGAATGATCAATTTTAAGTAAAAAGTAAATAAAAAGAATACCAGAGAATTAGGAACGAGTATGAAAGCTCATCAAAGGCGTGCGTACGCGGTGCGTGAAAACGACGTCATAGCTACTTTTCTTAGCTACCTCTCGTTTTGCACGTTCTCATCAGTGAAACGACACTGATTTCATTGCCATCGATGCGCAAAGCTAACGGGGTTGATCACCGTGCGCTCCACTGCCACTGAATGGCCCTGTGACGTCACCCTTACGCGTTGCGTACGCGCGAGGAGCCATAGAACCTACGGCAGTAAAAGCCAACCGATCTTCAGGGCTTGTAGAAGAATTAGAAAGACGCTCACCTTCCTAACGGCATTTCCGTCATGCTTATACCCGTCGATGATTGAAAGTGATGCACGTTCGCATTCGGCTAAAATACAGAAGAGTTGTAGACACAAAACGTTTAGCGGAGAAGCAGAATAAAAAAAACTCATGACTAGACTGAAAAGTAGAGTTACAGAGTTATTTCTTGGGTTATACAAAAAAGACGAGTACCCGACAGTAGGCCTGTCTCGCGGCAAGGAGGCAGATGCGCAGTCACATCAGCGGACGAGTCGCAGCGCGTACTGTAGCGATCTAGCATCAAGTTAAATAGGACGTAATATAGTACGACCCACATCGCGCATCACGCGCTGCGACTCGACCGCTGACCAGTCTGCGTCTCTGCCATGGTGCTGTGCGACGGACCTCCTGTCGGGTACCCCAAGAGCGACAATTCCTAGAGCAGGAACGTTTATTCAGATGTGAACAGCTTTCATGAGTTTGTCACTTGCACTCGAACACACACAAGGATATGTCTGATATGGTCATTTGGTTAAAACGAAAGTGGAGGAGCGAGGTGGACCGATAATGAAGAGGACAGTAAACCAAACCACTGAAAGCTCTGAAAACAGGGCCCATTTCTCCAGAGTGGGGAGGGTTCTACGAGCTAGACGGCGAAAGATGCTGATATCGCGGAGAAGGAGAGGAAAGAGCGTGAATACGAGCAAGAGCGGATAACGCGCACAACCTAAGGCCTTGTTACAGTCTCAGCCTGGTAATTTTGTGTCGCGAGGTCGGCATGAATCGTATGCTTGCCAAACTCTTTACCTTTCTCCCGCTAGAGTTTCACTTTTTTGACCTCATATTGGGTTGCCCTCTTGACCCATTTCAAGCTCGGTTACGTGCCGGATTTTGGGTTAGAGCAAGGATGCCAGAAGAAAAATGAATAAGGAAAGAAGTATGGCTGTACGATGACTACCAAAGTTGAGTGGGGATCAAATCTCGGGTGTCACCCATTCCGATGCCATATCACGCTTGTGATTCCCACATAGAAAATATCTGCAGTACAGATGCGAAAAAGAGATGCAATGCAACGCCACATATCACATTGAGAGCCCAACACCTAAGCCGAGCGCGAAGCTTGAACCGCAATTTGCGCGACGTCGCGCGGTGACTTGCTACCGTGTACACGTTTTGGTGGCCAAAACGTGTACACTCATTAAATTTTGTTGAAGTTGTGTGAGACATATAATGCTTTACATTTTGTCGTTGCAAAAGCATGAGATGGACCTACAGTACCTAAAAATACAAAACAGGACTCACCAATTGTTGCAGAGAGATGTAGATGTGCCAACCGTATGTACACACGTTGCCGCGGCTCCACTCGAATCAACCAGTAACACGTCGCGTTTCGTGGAAACGTTACTGGATATCCAGGTGAGACGATTTCACCTCAAATGAATTGTCTCCGCTTCGTTCAAAGTACTGCGCCACTGCTGCAGTGGATTGCAAGTGGTACACAGTTACACACTTGTTTTGTGACATCGTGAAAAAGGGTCTTGCTATATAGAAAGTGCGAGAGAGCAATCGTTGGAAAAATAGTTCATTTAGCTTGTGCTCCGAACGCATCAGCCCTTCGTGTAAGTTGGCGCAAAGACTTCGGCGCAATGCTGGTGCCGCACTATTTACTGTTACATTATCTGTACTGCCGTTAATGTTTGCTGCTGCTGCTATATTATTGTTTATTTCGTGTATTGTTGATCATTTTTTTGCCCAATTATAACCTAGTATGGCTCAACGAATCTTTCCTGACTAGGCTTTGAAGAGCCCATATTGTGCTTTTCGAACGCCTAGTTAGGAAAGATTTGTTGAGTTATAGCTAAGTTGTATATAAGGAAAGCTTGCTGTATTGTTGCTCATTCATCGTTGTTTCCGCGACTGCCTCATGCGGCGTTTCAAATAAATAAATGAATAGATTGTTTGTTGTCTTGATGAAGTGTCTCGGGCGGGTCAGTTGTATTGCGTCAGGGTTACACAGATACCTCATTACGAAGGCCTCGAAAGCCCTAACTTCAGCTGTGGAACGGGAGAGACCTTGAAGAACCTAAAAATGACCGCTTATCCACCCCGGGGTTCCTCCCCTCATTTGGCTTAGGCTTACGCCCGTAGCGAAATTGGGACCAGGACCACCGTAATTTGGCACCCTCTACAGTTTGTCTGCTTGCTTTGAGGGAAATAGTGCCTCGAGAGACTTAACTTCAGCTGTCTTTCCACCTGTTTGATATTTTATCTGAGGGTATGCAAAGATGAGGACAAACGCGTATCAATATGCACAACGCAGCTTTTGAAATAAGCGGTTACATTTTAGGAACGAGATAACGCGCCAGGGGTATTTCATCCATCCTACATAAATCCTACTTACCGGTCAGTTGGCCTGGTTTTGTCGCACCGCCACATTCACGTCGAAACTCTTTCTCCTCATCTGGAAGATACGATGGTGGCTCCTTGATGACACCTGAAATATCTTATCAGACGATAGCTAATTACGATTTGGTTTCGATTTCCAATACGTTTGCATCAAATGAAAACGGAATCTAAAGTCAGGGACCCGTGACATTTGTTCGAAGGAGTAGCCAGAATCAGACCACATTCGTTCAATGGGCAGGATAGAGTCTCTGTGGAGATTAACGGTGCGCTGTTCACATGGCTGGAAAGGGAGCGACAAGAGACCTAGGAGCAATGCCAATGCTACCGATTAATTAGCGTTGTCTCGTGTCTGCGTCCTTAACCGTTCTGCAGAGAGAGCGTTAGCGTTGAGGAGGGCAGCACCGATGAGAGTCACATCAACGCGCAAACCAACGGACAAGGAGGGGAGTCGTGTCTTACGAGTTCTTGGCCATTTTTCTCAGTATAACTTGATTTCAATGTGCTGCCTTTCCGTAGTAAAATCCGCTTCCGAATGGTAAAAGAATTCAAAGGAATCTTTCACGGAGAGACCGCTCATTCTTTTCTTGTGTATAGGTGTTGGCTATGGTCATTGAAGACCATGTGAAAAGTTTGGAGCGAAAAGAATGAAATACCCAAAAGATACAGCACCTAGCAACGCTCAAATGTTGGACCGGAATGGACCAGTGGGCGGAACCGGAAGTGCTCTTGTGACGGAGTGCATGGCGGTTACGGTGCCACGTGTTAGTTTCATGAGAAGGTCCAGCGTGGAACCCGTTCACATTCACTATTTCGACAAGTTTCCGTGCCAACTGCCACGTGCCGACTTCCCAACGCTAACAGTTGTGACAGTTTTACGACGGGAATTCAGATTTTTTTTAGAGTCTTCACGGTTTTTCGGATTGTTAGCAAAACTAACGCTTATTTCTCGGTTTTTTGCTATCATCATGAAGCAAGGGGTCAAAAGTATCAGTATCTCGTGAGAATGGTACAGGTCTTTTCCATGGACGATCCCTTTAAGGATAAGACGCGAGCGGCTGGGAAGCGTACAGAACATTTTAGAATTGGCCAGATGTGTGGCAATTAATGGCATTTGTTTGTTAACTGCAGTTTTTCGCCGCACTTTGCCTCGCAAAAATTCCACAAGAGTACTGTCTTAATAACAAAAATTTCGTCTCAGGCAGGACCCGCCTGAGATGAAAGTTTTGTTATTAGTCCAGTATTCTTTGTAAATTGTGAAGCAGTAAACAGTGTCTAGGCACTCTTGAAAACTGCCAAACGATTGCGATGATTATGGGTTCTTTGCAGTAAGTTGTACCCACCCTCGTAGATGATATCATAGCGTATTCGAAATCCACGATGGTGACGTCCAGGCGCTGTAGTAACGAACTGCACGTAGATGGTCGGCTGCATCGTCTCGATCTTTGATGGCAAGCTGCTGCCACATAGACGATTGCCAATATGCTCCTTACCTACAATCAAGAGCAATCAGAATTCTCAAATTGGACATTCGAAGAAACGGGAGTCGCATTGCGAAGCTTCCAAGAAGGAATGAAAGTCGCGGAACCATAGGAATCAATTAAATAAAGCTTCCTTATCCTCACTAATTTCAACACCAGGGTTTGTTCCCGATCTTCTTTTTGCCTTAGATGGTAAATAGAAGGCGAGTGGAATGAGCCATGTACCTATTCGTCTATCAGACGAATGATGCAATTGAAAGGACTTGCTAAATGCAATGCTTTTCAGAGGTGAAAAAGACATTAGATGATGTTCTATTTATTGGTTGGGTGGGATGCAGGAAGTCAAAGTCATCCTCAATTTGAGGGCCATTCCATTAAATTGACGGAAACAAACCGTGTTTGATGAACTTCCTGAACCACTTTCATTTCCGTAAGAACCGGATCAGAGATATGGGTTACTGTAGAAATACCCAGTTCCACTGGCCTACCCTTCATAAACATTCCCACTGATCCGTTCTATTCAATAAAAATAGTGAAGAAACTCGTTGTAGGAAGAGTGTAAGCTCTTAAGCGTGCAGAGGACGAGGATTTCCTTGAAAGCAGCGCTAGAGTGAGGCGGTGTTTGACACTAGATGTGTGCCACTGGGGCCCTCTGGGAGAATCTTTGACATGTGGATAAGTTTAGTGGATGACCCGAGGGCAACACACTCCCCGGAGATTGCAACAGCCTCGTAGTCGAGGCAGAGAACGTCGGCATTCTCATTTCCCCACGGTACATTCCAATGGATGAGCGATGGCCTGTCTAACTGGGCTCCACGTTCAACACACAACTCATTCCGATTACGGAGAACACGACAGATGAGATTTTCGGCAATTTGAAGAACGTTCACATTCTCTTCCATTGAGTAGCCTTTCAAACAAAGAACGGCATTTCTCTTTCTTCGGGCAATGTCAGACTTTGCGAGTCGAGCGATTCGCTAGCGAATCGCTGGATACAAGCGTTGCGCAAGCGAATCTAACATTGCACCAGCGGATCGAACTATGTACCAGCGAGTCGAACTATGTACCAGCGAATGAATAGCGCGGGACCCAACGTTCAAAGAAAGTCCCGCCACCTTTGAACGGCGTTACTGGACAAAAACACAGTTTGAAATTGACGGCCTTCTTTTAAAAGTTGGGTCCCGCCAAGTAAACACAGTTCGAATTTGGCGGGGCTTCCTTTAAACGTTGGATCCCGCCGCTATTGAGTCGCTGGTACATAGTTCGACTCGCTGGTGCAATGTTCGATTCGCTGGTGCAACGTTCAATTCGCTGGTGCAAGGTTCGATTCGCTGGGGCAACGCTTGAATCCAGCGATTCGCTAGCGAATCGCTCGATTCGTAAAGTCTGACATCGCCCTTCGATGGTGGGTGCGAGGGTGAGAGGAGGGGCTGGGGAACGGTTTAACATATTTTTGCAACATCTGTGGACAAAGGCCTAGAATTGGTCGTGAGAATTATACAGATGAGAGCAAGTGTAAGGTATTCGGCATTGATAATCCCTTTCACGGGGGTGAAGGAAGTAGGGGGGCGCTACGCACTCTTCTTCCACTCAGAATCATAGTGGCAATATAAATTGGCCAATACAACAGCTTACAGGGTCAACCGGTGTGAAGGTCAATTTTCTATTTTGCCACATACCTTCGGTACCAATTGACTGATCTTGAAGGATTTGAAGACTTGGTAGCCCTGGTAGCCTTGATCCGGGTTTCAACCCGCGAAGCGTGCGCTTGGTAAGCAGCATGTCTTGTGCCCCACCTCCGCTCTTTTTCTTTTTTTTATCTTATCTTTTATATATATTGGGTTGTTGCATTTGAGATGTCGCTCAAATTCAGTTTGACCCCACTCAGCTGCATTTGAACCTGTGGAGGTACTTAGGCATTTATTTGAAAGGGAAAATCCAGGAGTATAAAAGCGACCCCTCGCTGCCTATACCCTTTCGTTTTTTAGCTGAATTTTTTCCTTCGAACGATGACTGATCGAAATTCGGTGAATGTTCAATGACATCTTCAGGAGGTGAATCCAGCTCACACGGTAAGAGCAAACTTTTATTAACAAGATACGACCTACATCAAACCGTGCAGTGGCTCGGCGAGGAAGAAAAACTATCATTTAGTGGACCCACTTCACGACAAAAAGCTGCATTTTTCGGATTTCTCGGAAAAAAAAGCATCAACAAAAAAACGCGAGATGGGCTGATGACCCTTGGCTTCGCTGCCAGACACTTCTTGTTACACTTCATCTAACTACTATTTATCAGACTCAGAGCGGCACGTTGTGGAGGAGAAACAGCTCCGAGTGTACAAAAACCTCGGGTTCGGTGTCCAAGTTTGCCTGCGCACAGTTGCTACGAATATTAGAAAAGGACCCCGTCTCATTGTGTGGGTAATGGCGAAGCCTAGCGCAATAAGGTAGTATCCATCCCTCGTTCTGAGGTGCCGAACTGATGGTGTTCCAACAAAATTTTGTGAACGTCCAAAAGCGACATTTCAAATGCAACAATCTAATAGATCTTATATCTGAGCTTTTTTTCTCTTATCAGCCTGCTGTCTAGCACTCTCTCATCTGTTGCACTCTCTCACCTCATACCCTCCTCTCCGCGCTTAGTCTCTCATTTCCTTAGCCCAGCTGATTGCGAAGGTGGGCGAGCCCTTATCCTGAGTGTTCTGGACGGATTCTTTTCCTTTCTTCTTTGCTGCCGGCCCATTTCGGATCAGTACATTCAATACAAAGTGGTAAGAAACGATTCGAGTTTCAATTCCCTGACACGTGAAAATTTTTGCACTTCAGGTTGGAGCTTTCAGATTCGTTCAAGAGCACTAAGAGCACTACCGTCAACGGCTGGTGTAACATCCATGATCAGGACCATCAGTCACTCTTACAGTGAGATTTTCACCAAAACCAGGTAAAGACCACCCAACCCAAGAAAATTTCTTCAATCCTCTTCGGCCGTCAGGGGGCTCTCAGCGAAAACTAATTATAGTTTTTCAATTTTGCAGAGGCCTCTCAAAGAGAAAAAAAGCAAAGGCTCACATGAGAGACTTATGGTGTAACGCACCGTTTTGAGAAAGCGCTCTACACCCCCTAACAATCTCCCTTGTGAGAGTCAAGGGGTGATTGTCTCAAAAATCGTAGATCCCGGTCACTGGCATATCCCCATGCTAACAGGAATGTTGAACCACTTTCCATGAATTAATTTTTGTTTTTCCAGATTTATTTTTATTTCATTTTTTATTGCACAGAAAAATGAAAGAGGTATCAAAGGGCATATAACCTCCCGTATGATGGTGGTGAAATTCTCCCAGGTAATTCAGAAAAAAAGAAGTTTCAGAAAATCTCGAACACTCGTCCACTTTCAAATTTCTACCCGCAAAAACAAAATGCATTTGGTAGGGGATACGACAATGGATTCGCCCATGTAAGGTCAGCACTATGTACATAGTGCGATTATGCGATTAACAAGCCGAGAAACTAATGACCTTGTGGTTAGCAATGGTTCGACGAGTATAAAGGAAGCTGCAGCAGTTCAAAGCCTAAAAACTAGCATGTGCACAAAAAAGGACCAATGGAACGGTTTTTTGAAAAAAGAAAGAACGTTCACAACAATTTGAGTGGTTTTACAAATTAAAAACAATTTGAAGTCTTCAAATTCTCTCACATCCTTACACAGCTTCAAATTTAAGAAATTTACAATTTTTAAATGAACAAGCGCTCATTTCCATGAGAACAGATTATCACGAAAATCGGAAATTACGGACGGGTTGAACGCTGGTGGTGAATTTTCACCTGTCTTCTAATGCTGTGTCTGATATAATCGAAAAAAGCGAAAGCGAAAAGGTAAAGTAATTGGCTCTAATAATTCCCTTTCCAAGATGCGCCATTTATTTCACTTCCATTCTCAATCGTAGTCTCGTTATAAGTGTGATGTGGCCGTATTGGATGTGCATGAGTTGTGGGGAAGCGTTTTTATTCTTCCGCCCAAGTCTGGTACCAAGTAAACGACCTCGGAGGAATGGAAGGTTGGGTTGGCCTGGACGATGCACACTCCAGAATTTGATCTTGGGACCGCGAGCGTGATAAGCAGGTCCGCTTGCTGCTGGATCACTTCCGCCGATCGAGTAACTCAAGAAATCTCACCTAGACGATCAACGACGATCACCAGCACATACGCTTCGAGGCACTGTCCACTGTTCCTGAACAATAATCATTATGATTGCTATCGATCACATAATCAATAATGTACTGATGGGCGTACCTGTTATTCTCGGCTAGATCAAACGATAGAAATGTGAGGTGTATAACATTGGAGGACACTGTTGATATGTTATAGAGGCACGAAAGATCCGTTCGATACGGTGTCGGAAACGCCGGTGATTCGAGTGTTCCTGAACAAAACCGATCGATAATTGATTGGCTGTTCAGCATACCTTATGGAGCGTTCATAGTTGGCGATCGTACAGGCGATTATTCAAAAAGAAAAGCACTACATATCGATCAGGCGGTCAAACGTTTTAGCGATTAGAGGAGTATGCGATTAGGCGAGGAGATGATAAAAAAAGCATACATATTGATTAGTTGCTCCGCTCATTGAGCAATCGGCTAATCGCCCAATCGCCTGATCATTCACTCGCCAGCTCGCCTTACCGCCCAATCGATACGTATATTTTTCATTATAGACTTCTTCAACTCTTGTTGCTGTTTTTTTAACATAAACAAACGTAATCGATATGCTGCTTAATAGTGTTTATATGCTGTTTTAATGTTTGATAGAATGAAGGATGAAGCTATTTGTATGAGTCTTTATTCCGTAGCTCAATGTTGTGGGTCGATTTTTCCTCTGGTAGAGAACTAGAGTTTCAGTCTAACTCTCTGACTTTTGTCTGCAAATTTTTTTGACTTCTGGTGGGTTTGAACTAAATTACCTTCAAAACGGATGGAAAAAAATCAATCCACGGTACGTAAAGTAAGTGCATTGAAAACAAACTAGAAATTCGGTACCGGCATGTTTACAGGCAGGAAAGCAGACAATAGGGGAAGGCAGCCCTGTTTTTTTCATTTCTCGTCCAAATTTTTTTCGTGAGAAAAGTTGTGGCTAATTCAACGTGGCAATAACATAGAACACAGAACATGAACAATCGATGCTAATTTTCCAGATGGTAGAGACGCATACAACCGGCTGGGGCTCTGTTTCTCTGACTCTCACCTGTAGTTGGTCGGTCCGAGAATATGTGCCGATCGGCGCATTCGGCCGTCGCCGTTCGTATGGCTGAGAACGCGAACAGCCACACCGTCACCTGCCGCATCGGACATCGACCTATTCAGCGTTCGTCACCGTGCGGCATAGAAAGTGATCTACAACAACGATGACGTATTTCGATGAAAGTTCACAGGCGGAAATCGGAAGAAGAAAGTCGAAATAACGTTGACAAAAAATCGAGGGAAGAATAGGTGACGACATACGACTGCCGTGGAGCGGAACGCAGCCGAAAAACTGCTGCAATAGTGATAGTGAGAATAATGACGACAGGTATAGCCACGCGTTCAGCAGTGCGGGCTCATGCCTTTCAAGGACCACGGATTCGACCCCTGCCGGGCAAAAAATTCTATCCTTCTGCCTGTAAAAGTTGCAAAAATAATAGTAGGACCGGTGCCACAAGGAGATGGACCAGTCTGATGAGAGCCAATGTCAAAGTGAATATAGCAGATGCAGAATTTCTATTTTACGATATGAGAAAGGCCCGGTCTTGTAGAAGGGCGGAAATAGCTAGACGCCGCTTTGCAATTCTGAACCTGAGCTCTACTACTCCCAGGTCAACTAATTTTTCTCACCCTAGTGTATTTGGGTAGCTGAAATCAGACGTAACTGAAAAAAAAACGAAAATACTGAAGGGAAATCGTCCTGCTATGGAATGGCATTGTATGGACCAGGTACACATACAAGTGAAGCTACAATTCTGAATGCACCTCGAGTGCGCGACGCGTTCTGAAGAGGGATCAAAAAATGACTAGCGTTCTGCTTATGCTTAGAGCGAATCCACAGACCCTATTAACATTTGCTCGTCGGAGAACAAAATTCAATAAGCAAAGCACCTATCGAATTTGTTTCATGAAGGCCGGTAGCTTATCTGCATGGGGAAAAACGGCCAACGGGAAGCCCGTCGCACGGCGAGAAAGCAGGGAAGTAGACTGATCAGAGGACGAGTCGCAGCGCGTAGTGTAGCGAAGTTAAATGGAATGTACTATAGTACGATTCACATCGCTCTGCAACTCGAACGCCGACCGCCTGCATCTCTGCCTTCTCGCTGCGCGACGGGCCTCTCAGGTACTCAGAAAAAGAACTAGGCACAATGCGGAACTGGCTTGGTATGCTGCAGCTGCGTCCATGTTCTCAGAAGCAAATTTGATTTTACAAAGGTATACTATGCCTTGGAAGTTCAACATGTCGAAAGAAAGGGTCGAGCTAAACCTATTGTTAGATATAAGGGTGCAGTGGTGATGCCGCCCCTTTTCACAGCATGAAGAGTGTCTCCCAAAATTGACGAAAAACAGCCTATTAATTTATAAGCTCCCACTACGGATACGGTATTTTTTATGCAATTAATGCGAAATACCGTGCTGAAATCCTGTGTATCAAATCTTTTACGCAACGAAGGCCGTACTAGTCCGCATCACTTGAGCCAGTCGACCAGTAGGGAGGGACAGTTCTGGGTGACCAAAGCCAGACTAAGGTGACCAAAGACCAAAGATGACGAATGCATGGCTTGGTCTCCATGGTTAGGGCCCGACATCGACCAAGCTTCTCTGGATTCCCTGGGATGCGAGTACATCCTGTTTCCATTCAGAATAGTGGGAGGGAGAGGAGAGTGGCTCTCATAAAAATCTTAAAAAATTTCATACCAATCTCGGAGGTTTGAACAGAAACAACTGAAACTGTATAATCACGTCGAAATTAATGGAGAGTCTTTTCTGGAATTTTCTGGACTTATAAATTAGCCCTCCACCTATCAATGGCTTGAAGAAACCAGCCACTGGATGAATGTTTCCCGGTAGTTCCCTAGTAAATACCTGGGACGGTAGTAAAGTGCCATAGACTGGGAGTCAAAGGTGGTGAACATCGGCCGTTAACGGCGAATAATGAAAGGCGAGACAGCGAGGTGACCCTAGTCTCGACGCTGAACTTTACTACATTGCCAGCAAAACTCGCATCACCCATGGACTCGAACCAGACCCTCTAGAGAGGCGTTCCATGAGTGCGACCTTTACCACTGCACCACAAATCGTTAGCAGTCTGCTTTGAAAGAATTGTAGAAGGCAAGGTAAATAACCTCCGAGGATTGCAAAACCACAACCACTACGGAGAATTGATCCCGGGACCGACCCAACATCACCCGGAACGTGCCCACTACACCAACTGACGCGACCAGATCACGGCCTATATGATCATGCTGAGGTGCAACGCTCCCATGATCGAAGAAAACGGATATGGCATGATCAATACGAGAAACGCAACAAGCAGAGATCACCTTATTGGTAGATTTATCAATATTATCAATAGCTCCAACAGCACTCCTGCCACCAGCACTCTCAACGGCATGGCAGGGACGCAGACCGGCGTGGCAACTTGCCAAAACGGCGAGCCGGCAGAGACAGAAGAAAGTGGATGGAGATTGAAGAGACCGTAAAATGTACCCCCGAGTACATTTTAGGCATGGTCTATGGTCTCTTCAATCTCCATCCACTTTCTCCTTTCTCTGCCGGCTCGCCGTTTTGGCAGGGTGCCACTATCCACTTGAGATGTGGCCTAGACCGAGCCCTCTGCGGCAGGTCAGCGCGAGCTCCCCGTCTTTTTCAATGCTTTTTGGGTGGGGAGAAGGCGAGATCAAGGAGACCAACTGGCCAGCTATAGACTGGCCGGTTCGGAGACTTTACTACCGTCCCTGAAAAAGGAGGGATTGGAAAGCATGAACGGTACTTGATCTAGGATCTAATCTCCGGACCATTATTGTGGTGAACGCGCCTTTTGCCACTTCGGCAGTTTCGCCTTGGTCACTGGTTCATAAAAACCAATGTGTAAAGGAATACGAATTCCCATGCACGCTATGATCACTCGGAATCGCGTTGTGCTGTCGTAACAGCGGTTTGAAGTGCTCATCAGGAGTAAGTTATTAGGTTATGAGGACTGAATAAATAATCATCTCCGCGATGGAGTGGTTATGGACGAAGTGAAAATGGCAGAGTGAAAGCAAACGAGAAAAAAAAAATGGAAAAAAGGAAAGAGTAGGAAGAAAGAGTTCAACTGTAGAACTTGTGGGGTTGAATAACCGCTATATTAGAGATGAATAAAATACGTAATTACATGCACTTTTCGACGACTACCATAATTGATCGGCCGGCACACACCACACAACGACGAAATTCAATCAACGTTCCGTGAATTCGTCGCTTGGAGAACTCGACTAAAAGCGAGTCCGCCTATCCTCTCCAGGTGCTAGGAAAGTGCTAGACATTCTATCAACTTTCGGGTCTCATCCAGTAAGGAGGGGCATGTGGCGCAAAAGTTGCTGCCGTCTACAAAATTTCCAATTTTTGCAGGGGAAGAAATCCTAGGGGACTGTTATACCACATGCCTCCTCCTACTGGATAAATCGGTGATTTTTTTTAGCAATGATAGCAGGGCTCATAAATGTTCCAGAGGTTCATTTCCTATCTATATGGGAGAGAGTTCACTGATATGAGCTACTATGGTCGGGTTGATACTGCTCTGTTGATATGGTCAATGGATGAGAAATTGCCGCATATGCGCTTTCATCAATGTATGTCACGGTGATGTAATTTCCCATCGCCACATTTCACTCATGTACAATTCTACAACGTGTACTAGGTACCAACTAATTGGAATCAAATACTTGACCGTTATGCGCGTGGGCGTGGCTTGCGGCAAAGGGGGCGTGGTGTCTCGGACGTCATGGAGAGTTGAGGATGCAAAGAACGTAATCAAAATGTCTGCGAGCGGTAAGGCTACTTCTAATAAAAGTGCGTGTACTCTGCCGGTATCTGGATTTGTAGCTAGGTTCTACCTATCATCAGCATCGATAGATATTGATCGAAATAAAGAAATGAATGTAAATAGATATCGATTGAAAATAATGAAATGAACGAAAATGGAAAACAAATAATAAGTAATATATTTTGTGCAGAGTACTTTCCTAAAGCCGATATCAGACTGCGCGATTCGCTAGCGTCCGCGGTAGCTTGCGGAACCAGCCAGTTGAGTGATTCACTAGCCGCGGCGCGACCGCAGACGCTAGCTAATAGCGCGTTTCGCAAAGTCTGACATCGCCCCAATGGACAGCGGGCAGGGTCGACGATACCACGGTATCTCTCAAGAACCTTCATTTCATTCCCAAATACGACCCCTCCCAAAACTGCAGGTCCGACACTCGTTTGGCTTGGTCAGACAGACAGACAGACGGTTGGCCCTCTCAGCGGCTTCATCTACACAGTTTCGTAAAAGCCCGAGTTTGTTCGGAATAATTGCCTTGTTATGTAGGAGAGACGGAGGTGAAGAGCTTGTCGAAAAGCCAGTATGAATATTGAAAGTTCTTGAAATTAGCCTCAATCCAATTAGTGAGCAGAGCCTCTGCCCTTTGTCTGAAACTGGGTTTTTTTAATGGCACTCCAGAAAATAGTCCAATTAAAAAGCTGACTAACTCCCAGAGCTAGGACTAGAGCCCGGTTTTGGGAACGGCTTGTCAGGGGAATCTATCACAGTTGTCACTCACTACTATATAAACAGGCGACTAAGATATGATCCCCTCCTTTTGTCTCGAGGAACTTCGTTTGTTGAAGAATCTTCAACACGGTAAGGCGGGGCGAGTGGTATTTCACTTCAAATAGAGGCCTCAATCGATAGAACAAATCGACGTCGTGGAAGGAGTAGGAGCAAAATTTTTCAGGGATTCTAGGAATATTTAAAAGTTGTACCGGATCAGATCGTAATCGATTCCACTGTGCCGAGGGAATTATTTTAGGAAATTTTTATTGAGTCCAAGTTAGGACTAATTCAATGTTCTCGAGAGACGACGCTTCGAATGGGACCTTTCTGCTCAACGCAGGCCTGCTCCTTACTAATCGCAACTCAAGCAAGAGGTTCAAACATAATTGAATTCAAGAGGAATCAGCATAGAAGCATCGACTACTATCTGATCAAATATCGTGGTTTCAAGGAAGGCAACCGTGGAATTTGTCCCGAACGTTTGCAGTTCCGATTGAATCCTTCAGAACATTATTTCCTTACAGAACTATTTGTGTGCGTTTGGGAAGCTCCATGACAAAAATCTAGCGGCAAACGAGTGAGGCACTGTTTAACACATGAAACAGCGAGCAGACTGCACCAACGAAAGCGGGCGGCTGATACTAATAGGGTAAGGCCAGTTCTTTGCCAGCACGTGACGCCTGACCGTTCGCCTGCCTTTTACTCAATCATTTTTTCCTCATGCGAAAACGGTGTAGTGGCAGGCGATGCTGCTTACCACGCTGGCGATCTGGGATGAAATTTGGGTCGCACGTGGGTCGAGCTGACCAAGCATTCCATTCGTACGGAGTCGGTTACTGGTACCAAACTTGTCTGTCTTAGTGATTAGTAACAGACTTGCGCTGGCTCCGCAAGTCTAGGTGTAGGTCAAATCACATTCCAATTGCCACTATGGTTTTGAATGGAAGTACTATGCTTCATCCTTTGTCTTTTTATTTTTCTCCGTGTGTGTTTTTGTAAGAGATATGTCCAAAAAGAAAGAAAAACACTAGAGCAGACAGTAAGACGAAACGTGCAATGAACTGGCCTTACTCCATTTCAACTACACATTTTAACGAAGTTTCTCGGTTTTACCCGATGTTTTCTTGTAATCGAAGGTATCCCATTCATTTCGATCAAATTATTATGCTGGAGTTTCCCAAACAAATGACTAATTCAGCTGAGAGGTTAGGCTGCTTTCATAGTTTGCGCCGTTG
>KZ345239.1:0-11772 GCA_002352805.1 Teladorsagia circumcincta
CTATGTCCTACATTGTTTAGAATTGAGATATCAGCTAATTCATACTGATATTCTAGGTTATTGATAAATTGAGCGATCGTGATGAACTTATGCCATCTTTGATGAAGTTGGATAAGCAAAAAGTTCAAATTTTGCTTGGCTTTGTCACACAATGGAATACAAACAGTCGAACATCTCTGGTATATTCGCTCTTAATTTTGACTTTCATTTTTCATTCATACTGTGTAGTTTTAACTATAAGTCCATATAATCATGCGTTTCGATTCTACGACGCATAAATGTCATCACAGACAACTTGTGTAAAGGCTTTTAGCGATCGAATCCCTTCGGAGCTCTTTAGCAACTCATTTTCTTTGTCGACGTTTCATTCCGATAATTCTCTGCGGAGATTATCAGAATAGCAAGTTTACTGAGACAATAAGAAGCGTTTTCAGCCTATTAGGGGAGAATCTCTGAATTTGTCAAAGTGTATCACATGATTTCCCCCGAATTCTTTTAAAATGTGACCTTCCCTGGTCATTAAGTGCATTAAGGGAAGAGGAGGGGGCAGTCGCGTACGGCAAACACTATGACATCACAATAATTACAGAATAGGACATCCTTTCCGTGAAAAGGGATCTTTGTGAATGGCTTATCATAACAGCGTGCATATGGATGTAGATGTTCAGCAGGCTCTTTTTCATAGAGTTCCGCCATCGCTGTTATTATAACCTATATCGCTGGCAGAAGAAAACATTATAGTAGTAGATGTAATAGTTTCTCATATTAGTCCCTTTTCGCATGACCACGGAGTTCATGATTTCCTGCATTCCATTATTTTGTTTCCAGAAAATTGTGTTTAGGCTAGCCAGAGCGTGTTAAATTGCCTACTGAAGATTATGCCACCCGAAGAATTACTGGAGTTGCCCAACATTAGATCTACCATCGAGTCGTTGATTCCATACACTAGAAGGTGAGTGATGTTTTCTGTCTCATTTACACTGGTAACACTGACAATTCACCTTTTTTATTAATCCCTCCTTGACATTGTTTTGTTTTAATTTATGGTGCCTGTTAAGCACTTGCGTGGTATTTGAACGGTGCTTTCAAAAGATCAAGTTTGGATGCTTATCGCCTCTCCATCCTCGTGAGACATTGCGAAGCTTCACGTCAAATACCCGCTAGTGCTGGACTCAAAGTCACGAGTTGGGATTAGGCCTCAAGAGCCAGTGCCTCCCAGGGTGAGACAGAGGGGTCTCGAGCGCAGGATACGAGATACTCTCGCGACTGAAAAGTGCGAGGCAATCGCGGCATACACGGCGCCTGCGACCACTCGCGTGCTATATGCAATCTCGCGTTTTCCCTCTCTCACAGCGCTGTGTCTCTCAGTCATACCATGACTGACTTAAAGGCAGAATTTACTATAGAAAGAAAACCATTCCAAATTTGGGCTAGGGATGGTGAGCGGTACTAGAAAGAAGGAAAAGCCATGAGAAACGGCCTAGAACCCAAGAAATGGGACCCTTTTCTTCCCTCTTGATCTCGTCATTGATGCTACTCCAATCGTTGTGCCGTCTTCGATTTGAAGGACGAATTCACGCAGAAAAGGCAATCCATTTCAAATTAACTCAGCGATGATGAGTTTGACACTAATGAAGAAAAAACCCTGGGAAACGGCCCAGAACCCGAGAAATGGGGCCCCTTCTTTTCCCCTTAATCTCGGCATTGATATAACATCCATCGCTGCGCCCTCTTCAATATAACGCTTTCGCTATCTAATCACTCGCTTCGTGTAGATCTGCGGCGAGTGGTTCGACAGACTGTGGGCGTGCACTGGCCAACCGCGCCAAAATTGAACCTTAATAGTTCAACGAGGTCAACTCCTTCGGTGCCAATTGCGCTTCAGTCCGCACCCTCAGGAGCTCCGCGGGTCCCTCAACCAGGTGATTTACTCCTAATTCAACTTTCACTCTGATCGCGAATTTTTCCTTTAACGCCTCCCTGCTATCTGATCACTCGCCGCGTATAGCCCTGTGGCGAGTGATTAGATAGTCGGCGGGCGTGGATCGCCAAGCGCACCAAGATTGAGCATTCATTGCTTTTCATGTCTGATTTTCTAACAAAATAACACGCCATTACCATCCCCACTCGTGCATTTAATTGAGCGTTTGAGAACTCTATTCTTTTCCTTCAGGCATATGGAGCGTTTGAATAGAGCAAGACAGGAAGTGTCACTGTTGCGTTTCACGTGGAGCCAAATGCGTCTGAATTGATCTTTGTGTTCTAATTATTGTGTCCATAGTTTAACTTCTAATTTTCGTTACTGTAATTGATTGTTAATCTTGCATTGTTTTTGTTGTTGTTGGATTGTCATATTAATGAACCCACACGAATAAACATCGACTCAGTCATGCCTGTACTTTGAAGAAGTGCTTGTTTATCAAACAGTTTGTTTATCTTCTGACGTTTTTGACGTACCATTCACTCAAGTCGTATTCAGATCCTTATGGTATGACATAGCTTTTCAGCAGAATGACGGACGATTTGCCTATGGAGAGCATCGATGACATGCCAGATTTGATCGATGTCGATCTCCCGGCTCAGCTGCCTTCGTTAATCGAGCAGAACACGATTGAGCCGGCGAAGCAAGCGGACGAGTTCCGAATAGTAAGCTTTTTCCGCAGATTATTTGGCTAGGATCTACATTGCATAGCATTCGTCGAGGTACTGCGTATTCTGGGCGATCCCTGGTTTTGAATGAATCAACGAAAATGTGTCCGAAGCTATAAAATGGGCGCGCGTTGTCTGCATTCTCTTCAAATGTCGTTCGCCGCAACGAAAGGCTGCTGTTTTTTGGACGGCTATCAAACGTACGGGTGGTCCATTTTTTGCCCTGCTAATGGCCCGACGTTGCGTTTTATGGCGAATTTTTTCGTGCGATATGTGGTCATTTGCCATAAGGTGGAGTGCAGCGTTTAGCCAGTAAATGTCGGACATTTTGTATTTGAAGTACGGCAGATTTGAAGGCAATAGTGGTGCTGTCAGGAAATTTTTATGAATTAATTTGAGTGCGAAATGGTAGGGCCGAGCTTTTTCTATATTTTGAAAATCTGCATTGAGGATATAATGCATAGTTTTTGGTAGGTATAGTTTTTGAGGCTTCAAGGAAATCTCAGGGTAGGATGAGGAGAATTGTGGAAAACTCTTTAATATTAGATTAGTTGCCCACTTATGTGATTAGTCTTGCGAAAGCGATTTTGGACCATTGCCATAGCAAAGCTCCATCCTCTCTCCAGGAGAATCGGTTTCCTCTGTCTAGGAACGTTGCAAAGGCTTTTTCTCAACTATTGTGCACATTTTCTTGCCACATTCAAATCCAGATGTTCAAATCGAATTTCTGTGCATGTTGCTGTAACGATGGGCGGTGGTAGGTTAATGTAAATAAACCAGTCCAGTTCCCAACTGTGGCCCGATTTCCTGAGTATCTGACGTATTTTACGTTCTTCACCCGATTGTCGCTGTCATTCTCCTTTTTGAATTGTATTGGCACAGATGTCTCAGAACCTAGGATAAAAGGATTAGCTTTTCTACGTTGACATTTTCCTGGAATGTGTCACGCATTCCACCATCATTCAGAAGCGTGGTGGCATCTGAATGACCGATGATAGGTTCAGGTCAGCGTTTTTATCCTACCATACAAGTGTGGTACCAACTGGCCGACCCAGAAGGATGGGAATCTTCCGAGATTTGACCCCTGGACTGTTAAGTGTTAAGCGGCTCCAATCGCTGCTACATCACCGCTCAGTCACATCTAGAGGACACGTAATCACAGGTGCTTTAATTTGGCGCATCAGTTATTCATACTAATCCATACTCTTCGAAAAAATACGACTCTGTCGAGGATTCCCAGAATGAGGCCGTCGTTACTCGCACAGCTTTTCACCACCATGTGTGAACTTTTCGGTCGAAGTACAAGTTCATCTTTGAAAAAGGGTTCTTGGAGCGCCTTCTTCATCCCTGTTGAACAGTTTAATTGCCGACGAAAAGTGTTGCTTTGTTCGTGAAAGTGGCAAATGAACGAGCAGCATTCAAATTTGAAGTAAGAAACGACAAGTACCACTTCGTCCTGCTGTACAGTCCTTATCTTCCTTGCGATATGAGGTTTTTCATTGACTTGCAGAGACGCAAAGTCTATAGTACTGTCTTGTCTTGTTCTTTTGGTGGAGAACATATCCAAAAAGAGCACAAATGGCGGGGATTGTTTTTGTTTCGTCTTTGTAGTATTACTGTTTGTAGATGTGATATCCTTGTCGTTGCTCTTCCTTATTGTCTCCGTATGAATCCAATTAAACTACTCCTTTTTTTTACGAAATTTCAGAATTTGTGCTAGATTTTTCACGGAATCTGCCTTCCTAGTATAGCCAGAATTGCAGTCGGGACAGTCTACCTCCAAGGAAACGCAAAACGCGTTCATTTGGCGAGAGGACGCTTCTTAGGTTTTAGGTCATATTGCTCCCATTAGCTAATTCCAATTTTGGTCTACCTTTGGGCACATTCTGTAAAATTTCGGCTCATTTGTGAAGACTGGTGCAGTGAAGCTTTTATTTCCTTGAGCGGTCACAACTTACTTATAGGTTGTTGTTATCATAATATCCAGTGCATTCGAAGAATATGATTGAGCTGATCGGAACTGATCTAGAGTGCGATGTGCGACCACACGCAGCGTACAAGGGGGGGGAGGAGAGGTAAGCTCGCTCATACGCTTACCAACAAACTTTTTCTCGCACAGAGTGCCGCTGTTTGTGCAAGTCTCACGGCAAAATATTACAGATGTTTCTCCATAAGCAGAACCAGGCTCCTGGTTTACAGCCCTCACCGTCGCTAGAAACGAAATCATCCATCACCGTCGTCGAGCTCGAGGTGGCCTGCAGTAATTGTATTGTCCTGAAGCAACTACAACTAGCGGATTACCGTCGATTTTGGTGCACGGATTTCTAGCTAGAGATAGTAGCTTGAGTTTTCTGCCTACCATCATTTTTAGACAGTGTCGTAATGGTCCAGAACCACCAACAAATTTATTGAGCTCAAACCTTGCTCCGTGTTCAACAATTTAAAGCTTTGAGCTTGAAGGAGGACTCCATGGAAAGGGCGAAGGTCGAGTAAGGGAGAATTTGCCTAGTGGGGAGACCGGCGAACATCCTGAGGGTGCGTACAGGCACGCAACCGGCAGCGGCAGATTCGACCTCGGAGAGCTAGCAGGGCTAAATCTTGGCGGGTCCGCCTGTCTCCGCCGACCGTCTGGCTTATCACTCGCCACAGGTCTATACGCGGCGAGTGATTAGTTAGCGGAGAGAGCGTTATGTTGAAGAGAGCACAGCGATGGGAGTCTCATCAACGCCGAGATCAAGGCGAAAGAAAGGGGTCCCATTTTTCGGGTTCTGAGCCGCTTTTCATGGTTCCGCTTCCTTTCTGGTACTACTTACCATCCCTACAGTAATTTGGAATGGGTTGAGTTCTTATCGTAAATTCTGCCTTTAAGTTTAGCACATGAGTCGGCTTCATTAGCCAGTTTAACACATTGCGTACCGAGTGCATCACATGGTGATGCATCCACTTACTTGCTCGCGTGGCCACGTGCATCACATGGTGATGCATCAAATTCAAACTCAAATTTCTCTTCATTCTATGGACCAAGCCTAGTCAAGAACCACACACATATGCTTTCGACTATGGCGAAAAACATATCTGCTTGGGACCTTACCAACTAGAAAATTAGTTACTGCTCTAATATAAAACTACTGTTGGATGTTAGAGATGTAAAGTTTCATGAAGGAATTTGGAAGGTCAAAGAATAGATTCCGATATCATACAACTTAATTTCATATAACTTCATGAATTCCCATATTTTCGTATGTCGTAGGTTTATTTTCAGTTGTATTCATCATTATAAAAAGAAATTGCAATATTAATGAGATTGGGCGTTTTGGCAATGCCTCAATCTGTCAGGATATGTTCTTCCACATAAAGGAGAACACATGCTAACAGATTTAGACCTATGATAGGAGATTTCAGATTATCCAGAAGAAAAACTGCTCTCTGTGGCCAAGTGCATCACACGAAGATGCATGCCACAGGCCGAAACAAAAATCGCTTGGCCACGCGAGCGGGAAAACCGCAAACAGCGCCGGTCCACAACGTGTTAAGAGGTGCATGGGGAATTTTTATGCCCTCCCCCTCCCCTCCGCAGTATATCGTGATACTGGTTTATGATCAGCCGTGAATGCTATTGAATACCACACCTATCTTGCCAAGCCATGTTCCTTTTTACCAGGGATTTCTTCATTAGTCAGCTGGTGTCGTGATTGTTTTTTATCTCCCTCACTAGCAAGAAGCGAAGAAATTGGTCTCATGGTAATGGCCGGAACCACTTTATGAATCATCGCTTCATTGCGCATTATTTGTGCATGGTACGTGGAAAGTGTTGCCTGCACGAATGGCGGCTATTCAAGTAGGACTATGCTTTGCAGAGCTTCTCTGGTAATCAAGAGTAGGTTACTAGACGGCAGTCTGCGTCAGGGCATTACGGTAGTCAAATTTCGGCATCAGCACAACCCCCTCCTCTTCCCTCGTAAGGAACCTCTCCATATTACCCCATTCAGGGGCCGTATCCTATTTCTCCCCTAGGCTAGGGCGGAAAGAGTCCCTCCAAATTTTTATTTGTTTCCCCACTAAAGTGTCTCAAGAAATGGCCTGCTTGTAATGTTTGTGTGTGTAAAAGCAGCCATGTGCTGAAAGCGAGGAAACAATATAGTTGAAGACCAAAAATTGCAAAGGATCTTTCCTTTCTCAAGCCTGGAGGAATTATATTATAATGCTCTAGAACTTGGTTGTGCCCTGGCCGATCATGGTTGTACCCAAGATCTTTCAGGAGTTCAGGAACCTTCTCAACTTCATGAAGTTTTACAGAAATTCAAAAGAAGAATTAACATTGCAATATTACTTCAACCCATTTATGACCTCTTCCTTCCAGTGATTTAGATCACAGCTCCATTTGTAGTGCTATGACCAACGAACTCATTAACCGTTCTGCTTCTGCTCAATTTTGGTATTTATCGTGGTATAATCCAAATTTTCCGATGAAGGCGGGTTAAAAGTTTTTGTAGCAAATTTTGGTGCGAAACATTGCGGATATAGTTATCTAAGATAGTGAGAACTGAGAGTTATGGGAATGCTGTCAACTGCAGTTATCATTTTGGTCAAAATGAAACGTTAAAAGCTTTTGTGAAAGCTAGGAAATGCAAGGATGCAACAGTTTTTGTACGAAGACTAGAGTGAGACTGTTCAAACATATGATGCAGTTTTCAACCAATCTCAATCCAAAGCTTTGTCAGATGTACCTAAAGGGAATCTGACGTCTTGTTGAGGTGAACAGGTATTATCAAGAGTTTCTATACCTAGTTTGTTTTTCGCAATCTATCCGTTTAAGTTTCGCAATCCTTTGGGAGTTTTTGAGGACCAAGGTACAATTATGACATAGAAACAGTGTTGGGCGAACACGCCCTCTCACACCAGCGCACTTTTCTTTTGTTAACGTTTTAATATCATTGGATGAGTTTGTTATACACTGTAGTTTCGCTATCGCTGTGGGTGGTCTCGCAGGTTTCCATCACGAGCACTTTTTCTTGGTGGGCAATGACGCAGCGATGCCCGACCGTCTGTTGCATTAATCGTGTGTTTTTTGCACTCGGAACTCTTTGATGTTCCCGATTTTGATGTGCATCACAAAAACGTTCAACGCGTGAGAAACGTGAGTGAGCGCGGAGAACGCAGGTAGCGTAGCCGCCTTTTAACTGGAACGGACACAACGATTTGTGAATCATATTTTATTATGTGTTGATAGAGGGCAGTTTTTGAATACGTGTATACAAATATTAATCGGTCCATAATTCCTTCAACAAAGTGGCTGAATTTTGATTTTATTTGATTTGGAATTACTTCTTGATTTCATTTACCCACACTAATACACACCATCATTATCTACAACATATTGTCAGGGCATTAGAAGCTGTTCGATGCCTTGGTGTGCGCCATGCCTCGGCCGTGCTTCTGATTCGCTGATTTAATTAAAAGCTCATTTAGAAGGAAGCGTGAGTCTATAGATGCTATAGTATAGTGCTGCTGTTTCTGCAAGTCTTACTCTTCATGGCTGGTTCTATGCGGGGAGACTAGACCCTCCGTACCACCATCAATGATCAATAGGGGTATCACCAGGAATCCCACCACCATCCACCGAGAGAGTACGACCCCCCCCCCCTTACATCTCAGAAGCGTTGCGATCCAGTTGTGGACGGGGTTTTCAGAAGAATTCGCTGCTACTTCTAGACAGCTGTACTTTAGCCGTTTATTTCTAATTGGATGCTCACATACTAACACTATTTGTTACAAAGAATCTTACTCGATTCTCTCTCAATAATTTGATTTACGTTTTTTTTTTCGATACAAAAAAGTACACCACTGTCTCAACTTGTCGACAGCGCTTCAAAATTTTGAAACACTCTTGAAGTATATCTTCAAATTTCTTAAGGATAGACAATAACGAACTCTGCTCCCTATACTTATAAATAATGTGGAATAGCTGCGGAAACGGCGAAAACAATGCGTCGGTCGGGGTACTCAAGAATAAGTTGTCCTCTCGTATTATGCGGTCTTCAAAGGCAGAATTCACGACGAGAAAGCAACATTCCAAGTTGAGTCAGGGATGGTGAGTGGTTCTACAAAGAAGGAAAATCATGAGAAACGGCTCGGAACCCGAGAAATGCGACCCCTTCCTTTCCCTTTGATCTCGGCACTGATGCGACTCCCATCGTCGTGCCCTCTTCAATATAACGCTCTCTCTGCTATCTAATCATTCGCTGCGTATAGATCTGCGGCGAGTGATTAGATCATCGATGGGCGTGGTTCGCCTGGTGCGCCAAGAGTGAGCCATGCTAGATCGCCTCGAGGTCAAATCTTTCGCTGCCGATTGGGTGTCAGTCCGCACCCTCAGCAGGTCCGCCTGTCTCCTCCTGTCACTAGGCAATTCTCCCCTTCTTCGGTCTTCGTTGTTATCGTGGAGTCCTCCTTTGAACCGTGTTCATACTAATCGTGGGAGATTGTTGAAACCTTCGACAGGAGGAGGTAGTATGAGTATTGATCAGGAGAATCGGAGAACAGGCGTTGGAACAGTGCTTGCTGCGGATTTTTTCCGTTTTCCGAGTTCTTGATCTATATGTATTTCATTGCCTTTGCCAATTTCCAATGTGCAAAACTTTTGGATTCGGAAAAGGATTATGTAGCATATTATCAGTAGCCCGCTGGGAACTATAGTTTGGCTGTTGAAGTGAGGGAGGCTTCGGACGATTCGATAGTAAAATATGCATTAAAGTATCTACTAGGCAGTAGAAAATTAGTAGTCTGTAAATATTTTGAGTAAGATAACAGAGAATTCATCGTGTTTTCGAGAAGGTTTATTGAAAGCTCGTTGAATAGTTCATGCAGTGTGATGGGTGTTCCTTAAAGCGCTGTGGTTTTGTGGTTTTGGCCAACCTGTAAAGCTAATGGCCTGAAGGATTACGGTTTTCTGCTGCGCCAGTAGTTTTTGTGCACTTTGTGTGGTCCGACCTTGGAGCAGACTCTTCCCCAGGGTGCAAGGACGAATGCCGATCGAGCTCGGAAAATGTTCAAACACCGCCGTTCGGGCTCGATTTATGGGCACGCGATTCAGCGGCCAACAATGAACGAATGGTCGGGCTGTCAGTGTTTTTTCGCCGTCTGAGATTGCCTCAACCGGTGTTGAAAGAACGTTCACCGTTGAGAGACGCAGCTTTCAAATAGTGTCATCACTGGCGAGCTAGCGTTGAGTTTTTTACAATAGTATCTTGTGCGTATATGTTGTTTTAGTGAGTATGTGATTCCATTGCTCATTTGCAACCATGTAATCATGAGCGACATTCAGATACGCTACACTCGAGAGCTCACGTAAAGTAGCCTTGAAGAGATATGACTTTTGACGATGTCGGTTTCCTCATACTCCTTGGTGTAGTTTCACCCATGACTATACCTGTAGATGTGGGAAGACTGTCGATACGCTCCAGCTTTTTATTAGTGCACTTCATTTGCTTGAACTCGATCCTAGCTTGAAAACAGCATTAGTTAACTGTTCGTGCCCCCCATTTCGGAGAACGAGAAGAGCGTCAACTTCAGATCACACCACAAGTGACGACGGCTAAGAAACGATATAAAAAGCCATGTGTTTTTTTTGGTCGTCGTCACTCGTGGTGTGTGGTCTGCACTTGACGGTCTTGTCGTCTTCCGAAACAGGGGATACGTAGAAGTTAACCGTTAAGTGATGCTATTATCAAGCAAGGATTGAGTTCAAGCAAGTGAAGTGCACTATTGTAAGGCCGAAGCTTATCAACAGTCTTCCCACAGTTACTGGTATAGTCATAAGTGATGATTATACCAACGACTGTGGGAAAACCGACATCATCAAAGTCATATCTCTTCGCGCTCCAGACGTTTTCCGAAGTGGAGGGTAGCCACTCTTCGGTGCCTGTAGGGATAAAAGCCCATTCATGGCTTTCCTGACCAAACATCTAACGATCAGAACCATCAGCTAATTCATCAGCCTAGTGGATTGCACCAAATTTTGCGCACCATTTTTGCTAGTGACGGCTAGTTTTTTCAAGGATTGTATTCCTTATCCCCCTCCTTCTTTTTGAAAGTGCCAAATTACCTGGCCTGATGTTCGATTTCCTGCTCGTGTTACGCCTGAAGCTCGGTAGAGGACTATTCTCTCATGGAGTCAGGCTTGACATTCTCCAATACGCATCGCTTGTCTCACGAATCCTAACACTATCGTTAGGTGAGAGGAGGATCAAGAAGGGTTGGCACTAACGGTCCCATTACAGGTTGTGTCACCTAATCTCAGGAAATTGTGAGAAGCGGTTTGCCCACAATGTCCGTGCAAATGTGAGAAATATGACCAGAGCGCTGGCAGTTTAGTGCAAAATCATGTGAAGTCGTCAGCGAACAAGTCAATATTTACGATTATAAGCTGCGCAAAGGAGCCAGGTGACCTGACGCAAAGAAGTACAGCAGAAGGAGTAGTGTGTTGCTGTCGGCAGAGGCGATCTCATGTGGATCGTCTTCTACAGGGTAACGGAGATATAACCATCAAACTTCAGTGTGCTCGTCTTGACTCTTAGGCCGATGTCAGACTTCGCGAATCGAGCGATTCGATTGCGTCCGGTCGCTCGATTGGCTGGTACCGCAACTATTGCGGACGCTAGCGAATCTCTCGATTGCACTTTCATATCGGCCTGAGGAAGCCAAGGGAGTAGGTGGGAATATTCCCCGCGAAGGACGGCCGACCGCTGTCATGGATTAAGCTGAGGTTGTGGTCAAGGAAGATGGGACTCAAAGGAGAGGGGCTGCAATAAATAATGCATAAATGTGTGAAGGAGTTCAAACCTTCTCCTCCTCCTCCTTCCTCCCTCCAAGCTTGGAAGAGTCAAGAGTATGGGAACCGTGCAGGCCTCACTGGAATTGTTTTAGAAGAGATGGAGAGCTTTGCTTAGGGCGATAGCGGGTATTACCCAATGATTCCATTGGTTGTAATGTGGGAATGTTTGGCTAAAGATTGGTAATTTATTCCAGGTTAGGTCAATTCTGAGATACGTTAACTTTGCTAACCTTTATTCAATGTTCATGGGAGACCCTAGTTAATAGGCAATCGAAGTAACTTACTTTGGA
>KZ345239.1:31410-52720 GCA_002352805.1 Teladorsagia circumcincta
ACAAACCACCAGAAGCGTTTCGGGGGGGTGGAGTGGGGAAGTAAGCAAATTCGGCGTTTCTGCTGGGGTCGTATGCTGAATATTGGGGAGGGGATGGGATCCCCGGTGGTCGACGGACTACTTCAACTTGGTCCGTATGGTAGGAGAGTGATGACGGAAGTGACGCAACTACGTCAGCAACTCGAGAGGGTTGGTTTGCTTACCTCAAGACTAAGCCTTGGACACAGGTCTTGGTCTTCTCTCGCAGGTCCGTCCTCTCCTCAAGGCTTAGTCGTGAGGTAAGCATCAGATTGAAGCCGTTTGAGGAACCGAGATGAAGTAGACCGTCGACCGTCGGGGACCGCATCCCCTCCCCAGCATTCAGCATGTGCGGAAAGCCTCAGCAGAAACGCCAAACGGGATGGTTTGCTTACCTCCGTTTCGGGGACTTATCTGGAAAAATAATACCAAAAGGATTTCAGGATGAATTAGTCGGCTTGGAGGGGGAGCGAAGGGGGGGGGGGGAGAGAGCGAGGGAGAAAATAATTCTAGCCCAAATGAAAAGAATGAACAATGAACCATAGTGATCACTGCTGAGTTTTAACCATACACTCAAATTTACAGGAAAACTTCGAAATATTGCACGGGCGACATGAGGAGTTTAAAACAGCAGTCCCGGCCGCGAATCGTCCCTCCCTCGGTCGAAGACGGACCCCAACTTTGAGGATTGAGGTCCGCAACTTTGGGAATTCGTCCCCGGCCGTGACATATCCCCAGAGTTGAGAAGAGAATTCGTCTCCAGTCAGGGAGTGTTGTATAGAGCCCCGTGAGAATGTGCCACTGCCAAAAGGTGCAAGGTAGGAGCTAATGAGGTCCTTGGCGGACTGCGGATCATTACAACTGTCGTCAGAAGGTTTGGAAGGCAATCGAAGCATCATCTAGCATTCGGTTCCAGTGAACCGATTGAGGATATTAGGCAGCCGTTCTATCATAGAACGATTACGGAAGCTCTCTGAAACCGATGACGATGCGTCTTATCAGAAGAAGGTGAGGACAGTGGAGAAAGGCTTACTTCCGCTTGTGGAGGAAAGAGGATGGAACATTTTTTATTTCATTCGAACAAATTTTGCCGTAAGTCTTCATCAAAAGACGCCCTGTACGATGAAAAATTTGCTCATCATGGGTGAAAAGTTTTTCGATGCTTCCGCTTCAGATTCCCTTCGTTCCAAGCGCCCATTGAAATAAATCGCTACGAATGCCGGCGCCTTATTCGACGTTCTTTTACTCGCACTGTATGGGTGGTCTATGTGAATTGTCTCAGAGGCGATTGGTGAATGCATCGTAGCCGACTCTCATTCACGAGACACCCATTCTCTAGTGGGGAATGGATGCCGAACACCAATCACTTCAGTTTGCAGTCAACACAAGCAGCTGAGTTTCAATTCCAGCTTGTTAAGGGTAATGTGTGCTGACCATATTATAGCAACGACAGTTTTGCTCTGTCCTAATCAATACTTTTGGTTAATAACTCAAAGCTTTCTCTCTACAGTAAAGCTTGTGAATTTCTCCCTTCTTCTTACACTTGTGCCACGCGGGAGTTTTTTTTTTTTAGCGTACCTTCGTTGGAATACCGTTTATGAAGAATTTGTTAGAGACAGGCCACTGTTCAAATACTGACTGAGCACACTCCGATCGCGGGCGGCGCGAATAGATCAAACTCGCAATCTATATCTCAACATCCATCGTCTGTATTGGTTGTTGTAATACTATGAGGTTGGAAGGAGAGTTCTGAGACACTCAATTCGCCCTCTTTCTGGATTTCTCCCTTGTGCTCTGGAATCTTCCATGGGTGGTATATGGAAGGAGCAGACTGTGCTGCGTACGGTGCCTGAATCAGCTTTTCCAATAGTGGCGTTTGCATCGCACAAAATCGAATTCTCCCGCGAGACCATCTGAGCCTCATCCTGTACGAGCTTCGCCTGAAGAGATTTGTCTGCGAGAGGCGCTCAGAATCAGTCCCGGTATAGGCTAGGACACGTTTTCTCACATGGCGGTTTCAGCTTGGCTCGAACGCTCCGCAGCGAAGACTTTGAGCTTTGTGACGCTACACAAGGCTACTGTCCATCTTGACCTCGTCACCACTGTAATCAAAGGTGGTTTTGGGCAATCGTCACGCAAGTTGACAGAACGTCCTGAGTGTTTCCAAAAGCCGTTCCCTGGGCTCTTCAGGAGTTTGACTGGTCTTGCAAATGTGGTCCATAGGTACCGCACGATTTTACCGCGTGGACATTGCACATGTACTTCTCGTCGAACAGCAGCAACGACAGGTCGTGGCATGTGGTCATTGGCGAAGACAAGTGTGCTGTCTTACTTCAACCATATGCGACAGCAGCAGTGGCTTGGAGTATGGGGAACTGGAGTTAGAATTTCTCGACTTGAAAATTATGGGGGATGGTGATGCTGTCAAATTTTTTTAAATTTTGATGGTAATTTCCATGGTGATGTTCTATGTGCAGGATCGGCGATGACAATGGCTACACACTGCTAGCTGCTCGAGAAGATTGCAGAAAACCTTCGCGAAGTATAGCGACAAGTCAACCTGCTTCACGACAGGTCGCAACGGCGCAGGTCTTCGGTCTCGAGCCACAAGATTCTCGAGCTAGGCTGGACCGCGGTTGCCCGTCTGCCATGTTCGTCGAACCTATCCAGAGACGTATTTCACCTTTCCTTCTCGCTTGCTATTACCTGGAGAACAGAAAGCTCGACGACGATAATTACTGCAAGTCCTATTTCAAAAGGTTGCTTGACAAAAATATTTCTATAAATGTGGTGTCAACCAATAACCCGAAGGTTGGCGTAATTTTGCTGAGTCTGATGGTCAATATGTTATGGATCTTAGAGAAAACAAAGAATGAAGAAATAAATTTCAAATTTTGGCTGCGGGGTGTTGTACAACTTTCCTTCCAACCTTATAGTAATACAAAGGTTTAGTAGGTCTTCAAAGCAACACAGAACAAAGTAAGGCTTCAAGAAACAAAAATGAATATCATTGAAAGGTTATCAGTGGTCAACTCTTTCACACTCTCGCTTTGGTTACTTTTGGCTGTTTTTGAGGTGGTTCTCCGAAGGGCAGCAATCACTTACATTGCGTATGGTTGGCATTCCGACGGAGCATCGCTTTGAGAAAAATTTCTGCTGCTGCCAGCTTCTGGGTCAGTTTCACCTGGAAATGTTTTTTAGGTGCGCCGCCCGCTCATTCGTTTCCATGCCACAAAAATTCCTGTCATGCAAATTGTGCTTGCATGTGCAGCGCATGATGACTAATTATCATAATATATTGTTTTTAGAAAACGAGAGGGATGCCAAAGCCTATCCTCCTTCAAGCATTCATAGACTCCTCCAGTTATGGCCATATGGACAGTAGCAATTACTTGGAAAAAGAGGAGGGGCTACAGCTTTTTCACTTCCTGCGAAAATTGTCTCATAGCCTTAAGGACACAGTACCGACAAATAACAAATCTCGGCGAACGTTTTTCACCAACTGATGTCAAACATGGTATTTTTGAGTGATTTTTTTTTACGTATTACCACCAATCCATTCTCAACTAGCGAACTGTACTCCTAAATGGAATCTGACGTAGAAGAGTACATATATCTTGCCAGCTGAACTCGAAGAGCGATCTTCCCGGAGAGTTAATGAGACCCCGCAGGGCTGGATGGACTGCGTTCAACTCAACCGGAAGTGTTACAGAGTGTGACAAAGATCGCAAGCTCCAAGCCGACCGATTCAATTCGTCAGTGTTCTGCTCACAGCTACGCCGGGGAAACCTAGGCCTTAACAAAATCGCTGGAAGAGCGGCTTCAATCCGCTTAAACATCAATTACGTAGTCTTATAGGCCTAACGCTGAGCCGCCAACGAGAGCTAGACCTGCATAACTCTGATGAGAGCTACGTCAAAGATTGAGAACGTTTTAGTTCACGTCAATGCAGCAAAGCGCAGAATCGCTAGGCACTTTATCAGAAGAAGCGATAGTCGTCGGATTTCGAAGACTGCTCGATGGTATCCGCGCGGGAAGAAACGGCCATTTGGCCGCCCTCCTTCACGTTGGGCAGACTCTGCCGCATACGGAAATAACGTGTGTGATCCTGTGTCCCTTAAAGGATTTTTCCACGGGAAGAGTGGTCATTCTTTCCCTGTGTACAGGTGTTGGGCATGGTCACTAAAGCTGTGCAAAGTAAGTGTACAAATTATGGAGCAAAAGGAATAATAAATTTAAAAGGTACAGCACCTGGGGCACCTGAGAAGGCTCAATGTGGGACCGGAACGGATCAGTGGGCGGAACCCGAAGTGCTCTTGCAGCGAAATGCATGGCGGTTGCGGAGCCACGTGTAAGTTTTGGGAAGACCCAACGTGAAGCCCCCTTTCAATAAGTTTACACGTGTTGGTTCCCTAACGCCATCAGCTGTGGCAGTTTTGCGGCGGAAATTCGATTTTCTTATAGTCTTCCTGGTTTTTCGGATTAATAACAGATCTAGCGCTTATTTCTCGTTTTTTTTTGGTGTCCTGATAGGGGGGGGGCTATATCGGTTTCTTATAAGGACGGAGGCAGAGTGTTCCCGTGGACGTGCTGGCCGTATGGACAACAAAGACTGTAGACCGTCAGCCATGAAAAAAAAGTGTGGGGACCCGCGCAGGCCAGCCCCTACCCCAAGAGGCCCAACGCGCGGCAAAGGACGAGCCGCAGCGTCTGTTGTGCGATATGAGACGTAGTACGATACACACTATTTAATCTAACGCCTAACCGCTGCAGTATGCGCTGCGTCTCGTCCTTTGGCGCGTCTGCGTCTCTTCCTTCGTCGCGCGATGGGCCTCTTGGTAGACACCCTCTAAGTACCTAGGTTACCATCAGTAGCAATGCGAAAGTTTACTAAATTGACTGTCTGACATAAATTATTTTGGTTCAATGGTCATTTTCCAAACAAGACCAATTTCCCTTATTTTTTTCATTTTAACAAAATCAAGCCGTAATTAACGGGATGGAAATACAGCCTTCCACCACAACCTGCTTACAAAAAAGGGCAACCAGGACTCAAGTAGAAAATGGATGAAAAAATTGGTTTAGCAAAATTGTCCCCATTGACGAGAATTGATCCTCTGCCTATTGCACCTGGAATGGAAAACCGATATAGCATGATAGAATGTTGTCAAAAGTAAACTAATTCCACATGAGTTATGGCAAGAAACATATGTAGTAATTTCTCTTTTGACAGCAAGGTACAAGTAGTGGAAGAGAAAAAGAATTGATTAACAGACGATCGGAAGCCGCTGATGTGTGCCTATTCATGTCTTCTGTTTTCGCATCATACTTATGAGAAAAAAGGGCGAAAGTGGTTAGTAACAAGAGGCGCTGCCAACCACGTGCGTGGTCCGGTGATCAAGTCGTGGGTCGTGGTCGTCCAGGCCAACCAAGCCTTCCATCCTCCGGTGTCGGTTAACTGGTACCAGACTTGTCTGGGAGGATAAAAACACTGACTTGCACATCGCCTGGTCCGCGCGATTCATTGTATAGGCCAAATCGCATACAAATTGTCACTGCGAATGTACAAATTAAAGTAGAATGCGTGCCGCATCCCAAAAAGGATTAATCAACAGCGAATGCTTTATTCTTTATCCCTTTTCCTCAAATAAACTGTTTTCCGAATTTGGTACTGTAGGGGTAGCGAAGAGAGACAGTTTCATTGCTGAGTTTTCATGCTAACGTGATCAATCCATATACATTTCTGCTGAATATTTTCCCTTGCAAAACCGACAACTCGTCTCCCTCGATCACAAGACCTTTCAATACTCTTCTCCAAGAATGAGATCAGGGGCCGTAAGGTATGCTCTCCCGAATAGGGCAGGGTCCCCATCCTCGTAAGGTATGCTCTCCCCGAAAGCTTTCAGGGACGCCATAGCCGAGGAGATCCGAATAGGGGCTCCCAGCCCCGAAGAGCCCCTGTATCTCTGACTCCCCTAGGGCGCCCCGCGTACGGCTGCTTTTAGAGACGCCATAGTCGGGGAGACCCGAATCGGGACGCCCCAGCCCCGAACAGAATAGCATACCTTACGGCCTTAGAAGTTTTTCCCAGGCGGTGCGTCGTAGGTCCTTGAGCGTGTCTGTGATAGTGTACGGTAGGGGAAACTGGCCGCTGTAACTTAGAAGCCGGGCATCGTGGCTCTCCAACCACCGCGCGCGTTCAAATGATGCGAATCGAACTTTGCACAGCGAGTCGGACTATGTACATGCGACTCAACAGTGGCGGGACCCAACGTTCAAAGGAAGTGCCGCCTCTATCAAGCCTTGTCACTGGACAATAAACACAGTTTGAAAGTGGCGGTCCTTTGAAAGTTGGGTCCCGCCACTATTGAGTCGCTGTTACGTAGTTCGACTCGCTGGTGCAAATTTTGATTCGCTGGTGCAAAATTCGATTCGCTGGCGCTACTCTCGTATCCAGCGCTTCGCTCGCGAATCGCTTGATTCGCAAAGTCTGACATCGCCCTCATTGAGCTTCCATTTGAATTTTTAACGTTTCTGTAGTATGGAATAGAGTCAGCTTCTTACTTATAATCATGTCACAAAAACACCGCTTCGTTATGAATTTCAAAAGGATGGAAGTAACAGGGGTTGTACGACGGCAGTATTGTGACAGATATCAAGGAATCACTGGATTGAAATGCTCAGCGATGTGTTCAGGTGATATGGGCTAGGTGTTGCCTTTCACATTTTTCACAACACAAGCACAGATGGTTTAAGAAGTTAATTTTTCGAAAACCATGGTCTTCATTATTCCACTCTTCATTTTATAAGTCTTCTTCTTCTTCTCCCTAGCGTTAGTCCCGCGCAGTCGCAGGGTCCGCTGTCCTTGTTAGTCTTCGCCACTTTGCTTTATCCAAGGCGTCTTCTGTCGTGACAGTGACTTCACTTAGGTCCTTCTTTAGGACCTCTCTCCATCTCTTCTTTGGCGCTCTCGCGGTCGCTTACCTTGTGCTGGAAAGGCAGGGATGGTCGAGTGGTTGAAACTGTCGACTCATGTCTGCACTTCTGAGATCCGCGAGTTCGATCCCTGCCGAGGTTCGGCCATGCCCTGAAGAAATTGCAAAACTGCTCCTCGTACCAGCGTCAGGCTCAGGTTGACGGGCCGGCTGATGAAGAACCCCGTCACAACAACTATGTCATACATTCTGACGTGACAAATAAACAAATGGAACAAAAAAATCGTTGTATTGAAAATACAGCTCAAATGTATAGTGCGAGTGGTCAGCACTTTTATACTCGCGCCGCGCGTGAGTATAAAAGGGTGCCGACCACACGCGCCTGCCACGGCCAAACTGCGCGATCCGCAGTGGGTTAAACAATCTTGTGTAGTGCTTCAGGCACCGCACTCTCTCCAAGAGCAGCGTTGCGGATGAAGCTGCTGATTCGCCACACTATATGCAGTTTATCGAGTCGTGCAGCAGAAGACTACGAACGTGCGGACGTTCCACCTTGCAGAACTAAGTTCACAGAAACGTCTTTGTTCTATATGCACAGGTGAGGTTGCTGGAAGGCACTGTACAAGCAAGAAAAGCTAAAGTCCAAAAACCGCAAAACCTCTACAGCCCCATAATTTCGTGTAGGCATGTTCATCCCAATTCGAAGGCCTCAAGAATTAGTTAGACAGTACTGTAGTGATCTCGGAATCACAATGCTGAATGCTGTAGAAGACATCCACCGTAGCCAGAATATTGCACTGGTGTCAAAAGGTGCGAGCGGGTAGTTTGAGGCAGCAGTCACAGTTAATCAATCACTTGTTGAACCTAATGATTTCAACTTCAGTGGCAGGCTAAGGTTTGATGGATGAACTGCTAGGTGGCGGGTGTTCTTTCTGAACTGAGCGGCCACAACAGCGTGGAGGGCGGGGATCTTACGGTATTCATGAGTGCGACGTAATGGGATGTGTAAGAGCGTTCTCTTGTCCCAAATGCTATGCTCCAAATGATCTTTTTCTGCGAGGTGGTAAGACATGCATTTCTTTCTTGCTGCCAAGGAATGAGAATATGCATCGACTCTCGATTTCTTTTGACGGATGAATTCGTAAGGCAGTGTATCGATGACGTTCGGACCTATATGAATCGGCCACAATTCTCGGGTCGATGTGAGTCGTACAAAATCTGACCCCAACGTTACGTTTGAAGGAAGACCGTCATTCAAGCAATCACTGTGAACACACTCTTCGTCAAAGCTTTCAACGGAGTGCGCGAATAGTGAGCAATTTGAAGTACCGTACCTCCTTACCTGGATTTCTTACCCTATTCGGGAGTCTCATTCAAGAAGAGCGCTGCGTTCCTATTAGTTACGATCTCGAATCGGCCAATAGCAAGCGGTATCACGGCTGTACGTCGATATCCATAATTCTAGCTCAACTTCTGACCCTCATCGGCGTCCTTTGCACAGAGCACAGAACTGGCATCATTTATGATAATGTATGTTTGATATCATGATCAATATTTATTTTTTTTCAAATGCTGAATTTAAACGCGGGTTAAGTTCACGTTCAATCGACCCAACATTTTTCAATGTCTCGGGCCAGCCTTGTCAATGTCTGGAAAACCGCGCAAATACCACATCCTTTTCTACATGAACGCAAGGTAACCAAAAATGATGGGGTCGCAGTGGTCATAAAAATCTGCCAAACTGTTTTCTTTTTTTGAACGTAGTTATGAAACAAAATAGAGCAGTAGTAGCGGTACGGATTCACGGGCGGGAAGTCGTAGGATTGATTCCTTGATGTGTTCTTCCGTTTACGTTTCTGGCAACATGGTTGGAAGAGCCTCATAACTACTTTGCTTGATCAACCTTAACATGATTACCCGTTCAAAGAGTTTGCGAGGAGTTCGCATCAAGTTTGGGCGATGCTGCGCACTACTAGTTTGGGCCCCCGCAGAACTCTCGTCAGACGTTTTTGCTTTGACAGACGTGATACTCGTGTTAGGCCTTTACGATCTCCACTTTGGGTGATAGTGAACTGCAACTTAAACCCAAAAAAAGCTATTCGTGGTCATTTCTTTACCTTACGTGCTGGGGCTGAATACGCTAAGTTGAGCAAGAATATCGCAGTACCTCAAAAACTCTCTAAGTTTCATCGGGAATTTCTTCATTACCTTAAGGATGTCAGCTAGTCGTTTTTCTTCAAATGTTGCGGATCTGGCTCTTCGTATCTTGATTGCTAGATTTTTTCAAGGTTAGGTGTTTTATGTTTTTTTCTCACTGTTTATACAATTTTAGCGGCTATTTCTTTCTTATGGTACCTTGTCCGGTTTTTTTAATGTTCTGCAGTTCTTTACATGTCTTCTAGATGTGTGATAAATTGAAATTGAACTTTCTTCCTTGAACCGACTAAGTCTGAAGGCATAAGTTTGGAGCACCTTGTATAGCACACAGGTTTGAATATGGCCCGACCACATTTTGACGATGGCGAGGGCCACGAACAACTGATGCGCTAGCAGCTCCTGTAGAAGCACAGTATGACTGAGCAAGGTAAATTTATTGTTCTAGTCGAAAGACCCCTTCGCTCACATAGGCATGTAAAGCACAGAACAAATATTTTGAAAACAAAAAATATGACATTCTTGCCCTTTTTGAAGGTTTCGGACAACCTTCAAAAAGGGCAAGAATGTCATGCGCACGTAATTTTCACCGCCCTGTAATGTTCGAAATGTTCAGTTATACATAGAATCCATACCGTCGATAACAATCTTGAGAATCTTTTATTCTAAACTGTACACAACTCGCCGCCTACTACACATATAGAAGATTGTAAAGGTCACGTAGCAGCAGAACGATGCAGACAGAACAAGCAGTGGTGCTGTGACAAACGGACAGATCAGCTCTGAAAATGATGAAATTTGGCACTTATCCAAACATGTTATCCAAAATGTAACCGTTCCTGCACTATCATGAACACTATGCAGTTAAATGATTAACTTATTAGGTGTCTATGATGTTATGTTCCGCTCTTCATCAACATGGATACCGCCCTGACTCATGGCGATACAATATTCAGGGAAAGCCACATATTTTGCGTATAAACCCACAGAATGATGCATTTGTTATTGTCGTATTACATTAGTATTAACGAGCCGTATCACATTTTATCACATTCCCCTCATGAAGGCTTCCTACTCAGAGGCGGAGATTCCGATTAGAAGGTAGACCATTAGAGCGGACATGTAGGTGGTGGAGGTGGTCAGTGTGGTCCGTGGCGAAGAAGGAACCCTAAGAAACGGCCCAGAACTCGAGAAAGGGGACCCCTTCGCTGCCTGTCGATTTCCGCATTGATGCGACTCTCACTGGTGCTTCCCACTTCAACTTTAATGCGCTTTCTTTGCTGAAGGACGAGAGGCCTGCGAGTGGTTACCGTCGATGGGAGTGCTTCGCCCATCAATAGCGCCGCGAGGAAGACCAGGCTGAGTCGCGGGGCATATCGAATCGCGTGTCGGTCACCATTAAATGGTCCGCCTATCCTTCCACTAGATAAGCGTTTCTTTCTTCGACATTCAACCTTATCCTAGAATCCTTAATAACTAATGTTCCGCTGCAAATCGGTTGGCCCAGCCACGAGTGGCTCATTCTGCGCTGTGTACTACCACTGAAAACATGGTCCAGGGATCACAAAGCTATTTTTCATTTCGAGAAAATGTGCACGTGGTCTGCTGCACATTTGTGCGTCGTACGGTTTCCTTAATGAAAAGAAGTGCGTGGCAAAAATACTTAAAGAAACCTCCTTAAAGAGGGGTGGAGGTCTTGACACGCTCCCCCATCATCACCATCGGCCTTGAGAGGTCCACGCGTACGACTACTCGAAAATCGCAATACGATTCTTCGCCGCGTGGCTCCGGCTCGGACGGTTGGCCCTCGTCACGAGTTCAGCATGCACAACCGTTTCTGCCCTAACTCTGGCGTAGTCCCCACGCAACATTTCCAATTTAAACGCTGGTTGCACCTTTGTTGGCCCTGATTGATACGCACTCATAAGAATTCGCTCACGTTCAAATGTTTTTTAATAACATGACCTAGCAAATGAGGTATGTGCAGATCCAAAAGATAGGAACGCTTCTTATGTAACGAGGTGAAAGTGCGACAATACTGCATACAGCGCGATTTCTTTTTACCCGAAGAGTGTTTGACCTGATTTATGAAGAGTGTAGTTTCTCTCAAATTTTAGGATAACGAAATCCGTTTCGCTCCTGACAACATTCTTATGCGATTATGGTCATCGGCTCACCCCGTGGAAATTTGTGGTGGTTCAGCCTAAGAACGAAAGTGTAGACACGAAGAAGACTAGCGGTGAAAAAATGGGGAGAAAATACCAAAACTGAAATTATTGGCCTTTTTCTTTGGAAGGTTGGTCGTTGTACGGAAGAAACATAGCACATCAAGTAGAGAGACTCTGCAAGGAGCACGGTAAAATCTGTCGAGAAAATGGAAACGGCTCATCGAGGTTTTTCGCATGTCGAAGATGATCTCCCGCGCGGACAATCACTCGCCACTCGCGAGCCGTCTGTGTTCTCTGCGCGTACCGTCACTCATGGCACTACTCTTGCACTGTAGAGGGCCATGGTCGGGGAATTCCTCGGCCGTTCGCACCTCACTAGATTCGCGAGGTCTGACACCGGTCTAGAGTGTGCCACGAGGACCGTTTCTACGCTATTTCCGCGGTTTTTTCTAATGTTGTACAGGTTTGGTGTTAGGGGGTGCGAAGAAAATTACTGAGGCAAGCGGATGCGAGGGAAAGGAGCTTCAACACGGGTGCGAAATCTTCGCGTGAAGAATCCGGCTTCCAAATTGTCCCTCTTTCTTAGGCTTGAGCACAAATCTTTACTCCTTGGCTCACTGAATTTTCTGTACCAACATACTCCTTAGTTGGGCAGCGCCAAGACCTCCTAGATGAATTACTACCTGTGAAGCTTATTTAGTGAATACGTGAAGTGGAGACTCGAGAGAACAAAATTCTGGAAATGGCGTGTGGGGCAGGAATATCGGATTTGCACTTCACGTCGTGAATTCAACGGCATGTGAGCTAATCGGCTTCGAGCTGACCGACTTGACACTGAACTGTCACAGGGTTTACAGATCACTAGAATTTTTCAAACTGGTCCTGCCGTGAAACTAGAGCACAGATGACTAGAGGTCGGCGCCTTGTTCTCTAAATTCCCTGCAGGAAGAATTACACCTGTGGTCCAGGGTGAAAATCATGTTGATAGAATGGCTGCGCCTTTACGACCCCTCCCACCTTCACGAGGGCTCGATATGACCCCTATTTATCCTTCGCACACCCGGTTTCCCAAAGAAATCGTACTTTCATTTGTACGAGATTGAGGCAGTGCCGCTGCCACACTAATGCCTCACAATTCAAGTCCTGAACCAATAATGTGGAGAATGGCGTCTCTTTCTATCCTTACAAAACTGTTAAGTATACTCCACGATGGCCGAAAACTTGGAAGGAAGGAGCTACTGCCTGCAGGCAATCAAACAGTCCGCGCTCCAGCATAGTTGCATTAAGTGCCCGCGGCCGCGTCGCGTTGTTCGATTGGAGCGCACTAGTTGAGAAAATCGCCAAATGTAACCCTAATTGACGGACCATAGCTTCCTTCAGTGATCTTCTTCATTTCAAAGAAGAAAGCCAGATGCTGAATGAACGAGAACTCTGGTTTCCAAATTGCACTGAACTTTTCCTCAAGCTAACCCTACCTCCAAAGACGTCGAGGAATTGTCGAGGAAAATGAAAATGACATGCAAGTTTTCATTTTTTTGGAAGACTGTAACTTCCTTCATCGCTAATCTTTTGAAAGTCGGAAACAAGTATAGTGAACTGAAAGATTTACTCTTCCGGATAGGTGCTGCAGTTGGTTCGAACATTCTCTGGTTCGCGAGAAATTTGCGTCGAGAAAGGCGAGGAAATTTTTAAAGAAACGCGAACACCCTATTCTCAATGAGTTACTAGTAAATGATTACTCGGCGCAAGTCCATTCCGTTCTGGTATGCGCCATACAGTGACCCCATGAACAATTGGAGCACAAAAACTTCCCGCTTGTAATATATTGTATTACCTAACACATTCGCGACGAGCGCGGTTTTCGCAGACGCGCTCAAACGGACGGGCGCCTTTTTCAGCGCATTGGCCGCAGCTCGATACGGGCTGCCACCGTCCCAGAAAACGCGCAAAGTATGTACGACAACAAACTCAATCGCAGTTTCAACGCTTTGTTACGCTCTGGTCTTCTGATGGTGAAAAATGTTTTACTCTGTTGACGAAAATTGGGTGTACATTAGCCTCTAACTATTTCGAAAATATCGAGAATATTCAGAAAAATTATGGCATAAACAAATAGAAGGCAAATATCATTTGGCAGGCCACATGGGGTGCCATCGTCCCAGGAGCACATGCTGTTGGCAGCCCATTTGGGCAGCCATCGGCGTGAATGTGTTAATTTGAGTTCATTTCGAATCAATATTTCTCGTTCATAACTAATTCGGTTTCTGACGACTTATCGCAGCGGGCCTACGAGTGCATAGTAATAAACAAGTAAATAAACAAATGAATAAATAAACAAATAAATAATAATCACACTTTCAGGACATTTTGTTGTGAAGCAACACCCAATAACACCTTTGAAATGATAAGAGTAGCAATATCATTGGCGATAGCAATAGTGCTATGGTTGAATCCTTCTGTGCCCATCACATTGAAATGAACTCACCTCTTTGGGAAGAAAAGTGATCGTAACTTTGCGTTTCCAATACAGTCATTGGGGAAGCGACAACGTCGAATACTACAGATCTCGCTATACGAGTCCGGCCAATGGACCGCCGTCGTCGCTTCGAACACTCAGGCACCTGTGAGGACGAATGCGTAAGTATAGCATCAACATAGTTGCCTACTACATACATATATGTGAATAGTAGCTCTTCGCGTGGAATAGTAGCTATGAGTGGAAAACTGTGGACCAGTTTCACAGACTCGGAAGCGAATCGCGAGATTTGCAGCAAACTCCGCTCACTTGTTGGCACGCCCCAGTTGGAGGGGCTCCCCTTCGTTTGAGCTAGCTTGCCAACTCTGCTCTTCTACACCGATTTTTTTCCGCCTTGTAGACCCTCTTACAATCAAGGTATGAAAATGTAAGTTAAACACAGTCCAGTCAGGAATGCTCCCCCACGTTTGCAGGGTCTTAATAATTCGACGTGGAAGCCCGGTGCACATCTTAACTTTTTCTCCAGTTGCTGGACTGTTCTAGAATTGTACGAAATTCTGGCCGTTGGCACCACCCATTTTGGTGCATGCCACGCCCTGAGAACGACCTGGCTGATGTCTGTTCCAAACTTCTTGACCTATGCCCCACCCATCACAATCTTGAGCAGGCCCCTCGAGGTGGTTTTTTTTAGTGAATACCGAATTCCGCAGCAGGTACAAACAGATAGAAAATTGACCTTTGAATATAGTAGGAATAGTTGCCGAGTATAAAAAACTGAAAAAGAAGAAAAAATGATGAATCGTACGAAACTCACCGCGCATGTCCCATTTCCGGCGTCTTGTTTCATCATGAGCCGTATTTGGCAGGCGAAATTTATATCACTTTTGTCGGCGAATTTGAAGACTCGTGATCGAGCGAATGCCCTCAGCGGAGTAGGATAAGTGATGGAGCTCAGCAGTTCCTCGTCTGTGGGACACCTTAAGATGGAATTTCAGAACTAGAGCCAGCAGTTATAAAGGACTAACAATGAATGCTTCTCTTCAGAAACCGTAGGAAAGTAAATATCCAAGAGGTGAACTTGCACAAAATCGCATCACCCACGGACTTATACCAATCTTGCTAGAGGACCTCAAGAGGGCCAATCCATAGGGGCCGTAGGAGCGTCTCCGTAAAGCCTTTGCAGAAACTATACTATAACGGTCAAGATGAGCACGAGTTTCGAAAAAAAGGCACCGGCCATAAGAGCGTGCGCACCAGGGTGAAAATCGACAGAAGAACTGACAACGGCGCGTCGAGGATTCTCACTCTCTCGCACCCGCGAGCCGTCTGTGCTCTCCGCGCGCACTTCACTCTCGACAGTACTCCTGCACAGAGGAGAGCCATGGTCGAGGGAAGGTCCTCAAATGGGCGAGAGCACCTAGCTGAGAAAGACCAGTATGAAGATCCTCGACAGCTATCCACCCTGGTGCGCACAACTTCCTTTGACCAAAGCTCATATCCTCCCCACAAACCTTATCTTTCCTGCTAATACCATGTTAAAGGATGGTAGGCTTCTGGGTTTCCTTTCTGCTCGTGGATTTTGGTTCTGTGTGAGGTACAACGATGGCTAGTTTCAGAAAACGTGTTCTTCTTCTTTGCTACAGGAAAAAAATTACTGGCGTACGGTAAAATTACGGTTAACGGCATACTAGCAAAGGTGGGCCGAAACACAAGCAGAAATTGGGAAAGGTCTAGCAACGTTCTCCAAACGCGTCTGTCGCAGCTAGGTGCTCCACGTATGGCCTATTTTAGGGCACGATTTTCTTTATGACAGGTACAGATCCCCTTCTTGAACAGTCAAATCATCGTGTTAATTGCCTTCAACCATAAGTCGCTCAAACATGCAGTAGATTGCTTGCGAAGCAAATCAGGGGCTTACCCGTTAGAATCCACGACTGTGACTTTTGCGCTACCACCGTCATCAGCCACACAAGAATGAACCTGAACAACAACAGAAGTCATGGTGTGTCCATGTGATGAAATGAATGGCCACCTACCTGCATACAGTAGATGCTGCTGTGAATCGGATCGCCGCAGGTCCATAAGTGGACTACAGAGTCGCCTATGGTGACGACTGCAGGTGAACTGGCTGCCGTCGAGGCATTCGAACTCATTTCCACTTTATAATGGCACGATGGAAGAGGAATTGGTTCAGATGCCAGCGGTGACGGTGAGTGCGAGCTGGAACTCCATCAGAACTGCACCAGCAATCGAAATCAATCAACAACAGAAAGTGAGAGATGCCCATGCGACTTTGGTGAGTGTTCCGCTGATGAACGCTCTCGTAGAATATAATGTACGTGATTTGATTCTGCTTTGTATGAGACTTGCTTGTTTATTTATCCATTTGTTTATCTATGTGCCAAAATGACGCGCTCTAAACGGCAAAGGTAACAAACACTAAATGAACAAGCGAGAGGACCAAGTCAGGTCCTCCATTAATGCTCCTACTAGTCCAGCGAGAACAGTACCCAAAAAAGTACCCCTGCTCAGAAGTCGAAAGAAATAAAAAGTCAGATATTCACAAAAATTTGCCTTCTGGTTCTCTAAGGTAGTACTGCTCTTACGGTCGTTAACATAGCAATCTCGTTTGTCGGTCAAGAGGTTGATCTAGTGGTCTAAGCACGGAATATGCTCTAAGACTACAAAAGTTTTCCATCCATCCACTATTCAGAAAGCGCCCTTTGACACGGACTGTTTTTTGGCACTACTCTCTGAAGACTTACTTGACTCTCATCTCAGTTTGAACGACATTGTTGTCTTCCCGATAATAGCATTCGATACGGTAGGCTCGATCGCGATAGGTGAGCAGAGTACTGTGATGTGCCACTACCATCACACCAGACATGATCAACCCACGTGGATTAATCTAAATTTTTGCAGTGAAGTCTAAATTTCGAACAACATTTAAAATATTTAAGAACGATGGTACATTGAAAACAGTGATTACGCTTATTCTAGCGGGCTTTAAAGGAGACATGGAGGTGCTGAAAAGCAGAGAATCCGTCAAGAAAAGGCAAAACGGAACCTCTGTGTGTGGCCGTTGTTTGCCGCTCACGGACTAAGAAGGCGGGCTTGTGAAAAGTTTACCGTAACGCATTCGGTGGCTCCATGCTAAACGCCATTCGTTTTGCTCGTTGTGCCGCTGCTGGAAACGCCGCTCGTCCAAATCACCAACTAGACTTGTGGGCGGATCGCTTTTGGGGGCGGAGTGTTTTCAAAGTTCTGCTCAGAAACTAGCGGGCTTTTCGTCGTGAAAGCTCTACACATGGCTTCCTTGGCTGCCAAGAAATCGCTCAGTGTAGCGCAAATACTTCCCCGATGCGCTCTATTTTTATCGTAATCACTTCCTTAAAAATAAAAAGCATCACTTTAGATTACGGTTATATTGGTTTTCTCCGATTTTTTTTGGAACTGTCAAGTGAGTAAATCTTGTTCGAAAATTATGATCCTATGAATAAATGGAAATCTGTCAAATCATTTCACATATGTATAGGAGGCGTAACCGTAATCTTTCGAAATGCACGGAATGAATGGACGAACTCTTGGCTCACAAGCCAACCGGTCGATTCGGCCACCTAAAAGATTCCACGATAAGAAAGAGGGTGGAAGGGGGTGGGGGTGGGGGAAATATAGTACCTGCACGAAGTGCAGGCAGACCTCAACGGTGCGGAACGGTGCGTTCTTCGTAGCAAAGGGTATGCTCCAGCAGCTTAGCATGGCCGCACCCGCGCCACTGCACTCCCACCAATTGGTGGACCCCTGGCCGCTTGACACTAGGCGCCCTAACCGAGAGAGCGTTAGCCTTGGTGAGGTTGGCACGACACTCCAAAAACAAAGGGCAGAAAGGGGTTCTATTTCACGGGCTCTGAGACGTTTTTCTTGTTTTTCTCCATCCCAGCATCACCTCTCTCTTGAATTCTTGTGGATATTTTTTCGTGGTAAACTGTGCATTCGAAGTGAAGCGTGTACGGTAGTTTGTCTTGAGACACTGAGCTTAGTGCGGGATCCTATATCTACTTAACGACTAGTTGAACAGGGATATGAAGAAAATTTTGAGCGCGATATTGGGCGCTAGGCGGCGCCGCGCGCGTTACGCGCACCACACAGATCTGCGACAAAAACTGTCTAATTCGGCCTGATACTGTACGAATATCTGACTTCTTAAATGAATTCCATTCGCTCCATCATCGATAGCTTTCGACCTCTCTTTTTTTGCCAACCGTTAACCGCTTTTTCCTATTTTTTTCTCGTTCTTGAGGACTTCCTAGAAACAAACTATAAGTCGGGCAGCATACTCGCCCACTTCAGCCCGTGTCCCGCCCATTAATAGCATTTCGCTTTTCCTTCGCCATCCTCTACCCCTTCTTTTCCCGGTCTCCGGGACTTCTTGGAATCGAACGACGAAGTTTTTGGCAAACTCTGCCCACTTTGGTGCATGCCCCGCCCCCCGATAGCGGTCGAACTTCACTCCTCACACCCGTCTCTATCAACTCCCTCCTCCGGCTCCATGAGACTTTCCGGCCCGAATTATGAGGACTTGTAGACAACGCTGTACACTTCAGAGCGTGATCCGCCCATTGTTGGCGGGCCTCTGCCCACATCATGTATGCTGGGATTACCTCAGACATTGCTTCCCTACACCAGTTCGTTTTCTGCTCTGTAGGCCTTCTCCAAACAAGTTACCAATTTTATTAAGCACTGCTTTATTGAAGAACGCCCTAACGGGGCTGGGTTTCCTTAATTTGATCTGACTTACCAATGCACACCTTTACCCACATTTTCGCCCAGTTTCCAGGCTGTTTTCGTTTAATATCTAGAATCTCTGTCGTCAGTACCACTCATTTCGATGCACGCCACGCCCACTGTGGGCGGGGCTTTGCTTGGCTGCTGTCTGTTTTGTACTTCGCGAGACCTTGCCCACCGATCTCAACTTGACCCGGTCTCTCCAGGCGGATCCCTAGGAACTGGGGAATTTTGAGACAGACATACAGGCGACAGACAGACGACAGACGACAGGGGAAGCGCTTTATAGTAAGTAGATTGCTATCATCGACGAAAAGACCCTCAACTGCTTCAGCTAGACCACACAGGTATGGTTTATTTCTACTGAGCGGCCGTATGAATACCAAAAAATGGGTTCAAATAGCTTATGCGCTACACCTTTTTGACATCAGGTTTTGGCAAAATCCTACTAATATGGGTTACTGATGGTCGAGATGGTAATATGTATGGCATCCATTTTTAATTACTGGTGTGATTTTGAGACATCTTGGAAGCGCACGTTGAAAATGCAAATATTTGTCGCCACGGGGAATTGAACCGTGCACCATCCTTTCATATTTTTATTGGCGCTCAGAGGACAGCTCAGGAAATAATTGAAGCACAGTTATGTTTCAGGTTTTTCTGTTTCAGTTAAGTTGCCTCAATACAAGCGAAAAAAGTATTTTGAAAAAGAGGGGCATAATCTGAAAAACCCTTCTTATCAGGCATCTTTGTGCAAGCGCCCATGAGGTAATGAGGCCAAAAGTTTCACTAACTAAGAAACTCGCAAAAGAATAGGCACAATAATCTTCCGCCTGGGCCCACACTACTACCGTTGCGCATTTCCGCTTCACCGATCCGTTGAAACAGTTCAGGGATGGAAGGCAGTTTCGAACTCAGGGTTTCAAGGCAAAGCAGCGTAAAACTATAGGTTTTAATTAGTCGAGATGGCCTGTTGCTGTGGCCAGAAGCGCTATAATATAAAGCAAGCATGATGGAATTATGGCAATTTACCTGTCTTTTTCGCCTCATCGGACAGGCATCGAATCGGAACTTGGTTTTTGTAGAGTACATTGGAGAGTTCGTTTCCACCTGTCTGTCTTCTTCACTGTCAAAATGTCGATGGCAGCCTTTCTTGCCGAAATGGCCTTTCAGGTAGACATGACCGGTGAATGGTTCTGATGTATTCATGAACGCGTAAACTCCGTCCGGTGTGCATTTTATGGTTGGAATACCTGAAAAAAGCAAATAGCAATCGAAGTCTGTGATTGTGATGTCTAGGCGGGGCTAATTGGGAGACGTCATTGGTGGAAGGACGTTTATAGTCGGTTTGACCATGCCTCAAGCAGCTAGGAATTTTCAGCGAATCACCTCTCAACGAATTCCAGCAATGACGTCTTCAATGAACTCCGCTTGCTCAGCCCTCTTCGTCCCATCGCACTCATTGCTTTCACGAACGTAACCTCCTCATGGCACTTCTTCCTAAGTTCTTACCTCAAGTGGAAATTCAATCCACTACCCCTGAACGCCTGTTTTACTATGATTTGAACAGAATTAGGGTCATCCTACCGCTGTTCTCTTTCCAGAGATTGGACAGACCCCCTCTCTCAAGGAAGCCTTGCTACGCTCCCACCTTCCCCTCTCCTACTACTACCCAGCCTCAGGGATTCTTCCATACAAACCCTCTTCCCCACCCCAACCTCGACCCTTACCATCATGTATGTTCGTATAGTATTTGAACCTGAAGACTAGTCGACACTTTCTAACTCTACACGGTTTCAACCCCGAGCGTCCGATCGAGCAAGCAGTTGGGAGGGAATGGTGAGGGAAGGGATCAAGTATGTCCCCAGGAGTGGAAAATGTTGTAACTTTGCTTGATTCACGCCTTTTCTATGAAGTTTCCGCCCAAATTGTCAACAAACCCACCATAAACGATCAGCTCTCCCGCAACCACAAACTCTTCAGCTTCTACAAATGCGACCCCTTCACCAACCAAAAACTGACCCCCTCCAAAAGCTCATATACGCCTTCCACGGCAGGAACTACCACGGATGGCTAACCCTGATTGGCCTCTCACTAACAATTTATAAAACGAAATAAATGAAGAACAAAATGACTGAAGTTGAGCAATCCTTGCCAGATGCGTCACTTGTTGGCTTTTCTTCAAAGTGATATGCTGCCGCCAAGCGTGTTGAACGACTGGAGGCTTCCTGCCTGCTCACGCACGTTTTTCAAGTCTCAATGTTATCATGCCTCCACACCAGTACGTGCTATGCTTTCGACCAATTGAACAAAAGAACTTTGAGAAACCACCCTGCCAAACACTATTTCAATCTATAGACGCCACTCAAAGTAGGCTACTAAGGCGAAACCGTAGAACTACGAGGACCAATCTTTAGTGCCGTCGACCTGGATGGTCTCGACCTTGAGCTGGTAGAAATGCAGCTTGGATAGGGCTGTCCCGAGACAACTTGCTCAAAGGCAAAAGTCAGGCTCGTGTTTGGGCATTATGGTGATTGAAACTGACTATAGAGATGGGCAATGGAATGACAATGAAGAAAAACGAAAATAAATCGTTGACAAGGAAGAAAACGAAAGCCTCACTCCCCCGGCAAAGAAGAAGGACTGCTTGGGAGAGGAGCACGTTCAAACGAGTTTTCCAGATATGCCAGCTATTCCTTCGGTTGATACGGCAATCATCTTGCTGATTTCACTCGTTATGCCAGCCATGCAAACTTGGAAAGTGGGCGGAGGGA
>KZ345239.1:65741-84444 GCA_002352805.1 Teladorsagia circumcincta
CTTAGCACCGAACTCTCTTCTTTTCAAGTGAAGTGAAAAAACTTTCCAACACTCACAAATGTTCACTTTATAAAACACTGTTAGTTTTGTGATGTGTTTTTAGGTTTCAAATGAAACATTTATTGATGGTCCACTGTTTGAACCCAATCACCTTTTTTAGGATCCTAGAAATTTTCATGCTCTGGATCAAATGATGGTGTAATTGCATTCAGATGTGAAAGTAGGGGTGGGAGGTGGATTGCCAGGGGAGAAAAAATGAGAAAAAAAAATCCTGAAATACCCAGGAAATACGAGCCTTTTGCTCTACGCTGCGGAAAAGCTCAGGAGATCAGTTGAGGGATGAGAGATCATGGGAGTGCAGAGAGTGGTAGAGAAGAACATGTAGAGATAGCATAGCATCAACATTGCGAAGCAGACAAGATATCGAGCGGTGGGTGGGGCGAGCCTCAACTGGTGGAGCGAGCCTTAATCCTTGGTGCCTAGCGTCCAGGGGCCGTTTTTTGGTGTAGGATGATGGGAGGAGCCCTGCACTAGCCTCTCTTGTCCTTCTAGCCATTTTAAGGGCTCCTAGGGTGGGTCCGAGCGCGATTTTTGCCTTTAAGAGGCGAAATGCGAGTTTCCTCACGAAGTGGGGGAACCTTGCTCTCCAAAAGCTGTAGACCTACGGTATTGCAGCAATGTATTACCGGCTTGCGATTTGAAAGCATGAATACATCGACTGACAATTAAAAGGAGGCTAGCTTCGTCCCTCAAAGGGATTATACGATGAATTGGCTGCAGTGTAGAGCTGCTTAGAGGTGTCGTAGTAAGAAAAATTAAGAAAAGGGCCCGAAACCCGCATTGGGACCCTTGTTTTCCCAAGTGGTTCTCACATTGGGTGAGTCTCATTGGTGCTAAATTCATAAACATGAACTCCGCTCCGCTTTGCTGCTGAGGCGGCTAGAGTCCTACGGCGCGGGAACAGCAGCTGGGGCAGTCGACCGGTGAGCGTGTATAGCCGCAGAGGAAGTTGGCGAGGGCAAGGCCTTATCATGCCGCTACGAGCATACTCTTTGCACCAAAGGGTACCCCAAACGCACATGATTCGCAGAAGGTACACATGCACATTCACGATTCATGTGAGGACAACTTTTATGAGCCTAGTCTGGAATTTGAATAACGGGAACCAGAAATGAAACTGAAGATGTCCTGTTACAACAGAAAAATGCTGAAAAAAACTTCGGAAAAGGAAGCTTCTATTATTTTATTATATATCCATAGCTTGCTTCTGCTCGTTCAGAGCCTTGCTGGAACTTACACGAAGAAACACTGGACGCTCAAATAAGGATGCAGGCGAGAAGGCGAGTGAGCACAGAGACGAGTGAGGCGCAGTTTTCCAACTTCGACTGAATCCCGAGGAGGAGCCACCAACGGGGAAAGTGACCAAGATTAGCCCACTCTAGCTTTCTTTTATGCTACGTGCCACGAAACTGGTACACTGCAGACCAGCCTTTTTTCCCCACGCACAAATATCACTAAAAAAGCCTTTTTCGCGACATCGACCTTCTTTCCTCCTCGTGAAATCAGTAATTCTCCTCATCCAAGGATAACTTTAAGGATATCTATTTCGCTTACGGGAAGTGATTTTGTAGAAAACCAGTTCAGATAGAGCTAGATCTCACCGAAATTGCATTTGATGTCAAGGACGCTTACGGCAATCAGGCCAACCAGCTCGGACCACATTGTCTTGGTGTAAAAATAAATTACTCGACGATAGCATGCAGATTTCGGTGCAGCGTTACGGAACGCCCTTCGATATAACTGAAAAGAATTTTTCAACAATGTTCGATGGATAATATAGTGCAATTGCCATTTAACTTGTTAGCCTCGCTCACTGAGCGAATTGGGCAGTATTTCGCGTTGAGTTCACGTAAGTCATGGGATGTGCAGCCTTTCATGAGTTTCTTATAAAAAAAACGCGCGCTGCAACACTTCGTGCCTATCCAAATTTTTGTAGGTTTATTTTGCGCAGGGGAAAGTATGAAAGCTGACGAAACGATTCGAGCACTCCTGAAAGATCGGGGTGTCCCCCAAGGGACCCACCGCGCGGCAAAGGAAGAGACGCAGACGCGGCAAAGAACGAGTCGCAGCATGTGCTGTGCGATATCAGGCGTAATATGGTACATATTTAATCTGACGCCTAACCATTACAGTATGCGCTGCGCCTCGTCCTACGCCGCGCAATGGGCCCTTGAGGGACACCCGAAATATCGTCCCATCGCATGAACTGAAGTTACTGTAGGCGGCAGAAACAAATCGCTGCATGTGCCCCCTTGTTGTAGTACACCCCCCTCCCCATTTCCAGTCTCAAACTGTAATGTTATACAATTGAAAAAACTCACTATAAGGAAGAAGATTCTTGGAGGGCAATGCAAAAACATGATGAATAACCAGAAATAGCGTTGCGGTTCCCAAACACCTATCGCATACGAGACGGGTGGAAGCATTCTGAAATAACACATCATTGATCTTCTCAAATCTAGGTCTCCTCTATGTCAAAGAATAATTTTTCGGTAGTGTGAGTGGACACTCCATATTTCTGTACAAATTGGAAAAGGACGATGGTTGCTAGTGAAGCGCTCGCACTGGCGCCACTTCTCTGGGTGAATTTTGGATCAAATTTCTCATAGCAGGTTGAAAAACGGTCAACGATTCTTCAACGGCTTGTAGAGGATTTTCGCTTGTTCAGTGACGCTCTCCTGCGCGGATATTCACTCTCGCCACCGTCGAGCCGTCTGAGCCCTCCGCGCGTACATTCACTCTCGACACTACTCTCGCACAGCAGAGAGTCATAGTGAGGAATTCCTTGACCGTTATTCACCCTGTCGCCTAGAGCAATCACGTTTCCTCTGCTCAGAGGCTACAAAAAGGCAAAATATTTGCCCAGGACGCCAAAAACAGTAAATAGTCCATAAGTTGATCCTATAGGCAATTTTATGGGCCAAATTGCATCAAAGTGCCAAGTGCCACAACGCTACTGAATCGAAGTATTAGGACGTATGGCATCTCGAGAAGGGATTGATTAAAACCAAGTTTATTTTCACTTTGTCTTTTTGAGAGGACGGGAAAAAGGGTGTCAACATACCAGAAAAGCGAACCCCTCCACCGAACGGAACAATCGCTAAAGAAGAAGAAGATGTCCATGAAATCCGTGTATCCAAAACCAACACTTCAGTATTTTCTGACGCTATCTATGTAAACTTTTCAAGGCCAATAGCCCTGCTTTCGCTCTTTTCACCGTATTCGTGATGATTTCCTGCTAGCGCTAATCGTTCATTCCCGGCTTTATGAACAAATGCTGGGTCAGAATTCGGATCGTTGCTGCGCTTTGTATGAACGTCTTTCTTCAGTAGTCTTTGTAATTTTATGAAGTGAAAATAATCAGTAATAACTGGAAACTCACGAGTTAACGCCTGGACATTGGTCACTCTGAGTAAAGTTGGCTATAACGTCAAATTGAAATACATAGGTGTAGGCTATACAGAAATAGCAGCCAACACCAGGCAGCAACGCTCCCATAGACACGATCAACCGCACTAAAGAAATCCGTAAGATTCTTATCTCAAGATACATCAGACTTTGTTCATTCTTTAACACCTTGGAGCCCATGCAGAACATATGTGGGCGGCAGTCCGCCCACTGCGTGGGACCTTACAGCCAAAATCTTGAGAGCAATTTCAAAGTTTCTCTTTTGTTTTTTCTTTTCATCTCATCAATAAGATTTCTCCCAAATCATATAGTAGGTTTTTTTCCAACATGTTTGCTAAATATTGCCACTAAAGCCGCAAAACGTGAAACGTGCACGGGCGTCAACTTGTTGATACCTCAATTAACGTACTTTCAGCACAGCGTAGCGGGAAGAAGGATTGGCGGGCGGGACCGGACGCAAGAGGGATATACTTCCATAAATATACACTATACATATACTTCCCCGATGTCCACCCACTTTACCGTAACCGCTGCCTTTAACAAAGGATTGACCTGGTTTCAAGTAAGAAGTTCTTAGAGGGAGGCCTGTGGGGTTTTTCTGATGGGCAGGATAAAGTGAGCATGAAATTTTTTCAACGCGCAGTTGATCTTGCTTCTCAAGCGTACCTTATAAGCCCTGAGTGTAGAAATGGTTCCTCCATCCAGCTAATAGTTGAATATGCCTTTTCATCTTTTGAGAAATTATTCAGGAAAATTATCGAAGAATTTTTCTTTCATTATTCTCTTCTTTCTCTTTAGCACAAATTTTCCGCTATTTTCACTTTGAGCCCCTTTGCCTTCTCTCATTCGGAATCCATTTCTCTGGAACATGGGCATTTATAAGGGGTTCGCTATAATGACTTATTCCACGATGTCAACGCTTATTTTGAAGTCACAAACCAAAAAAAATCGCAACCCCTTCCTAAAAAGTTTCCGCCTTTCTGCGCTGTTATAGCCAGCAAATAGCCGGCGGTCGCAAACTGAACCAGTTTGTTTTACTTCTTGCAAAACTTGATTGCATTCAGCTGAGCACCATATTACGCTCGCAAAACGATTCCTTCATGAAACAGCTGGATAATTCGCTACTCGTTCTTATAACACTTCAACAAGGTTTCCTGCTCAATCAATTCTCCCACTACTGGAGGGCATTTTGCCAGGTTTGCGCTCGGAGGAGAGTTCTTTTCTCAACTGCGAATTATAAATGGAAAAATGATGTTGAAGTGCTCACTTTTGATCATCCTCTCCACATTCTCGGCGTCCGTCATTGCCGTCATTTTAAGTGAGGAAGATCACGCAAGGGAACTGAAAACGACTCCAATTAAGCTAATAAAACGCTGAAACACACTGCAGCGAAGGTGAAGCGGTTAGACATTGAAATGAAGGATGAAATCCACTTCAGCAATTCAGAGAGTACAGCCAATAGCCAACATTCGACGGATCAGACAGACAATGGTTTGAAGAGAGTGGTAGGAAACTTAGAGGAAATGCTTCACGAGATGTCCATCAAGCTTAACCAAAGTAAGGTTAATCAAAATGTAGAGCATAATAAAAGAGCTAAATCAAAATGTAGTCTTAACAGATTACATGTATGAGCGCTGAGAAGCTATGGTAAGTATACGGAAAAAGCTCGGTTAGGATAAAGCGGTACCCCGGTAGCGTAACTTGTAGTTCACTTGCCGGGTAAGCAAGAGGTGCAGGTTTGGGTCCCGTCTGGGGCGAAAGTTTTGTTCATAACCCAGCATTCTTGTGAAAAATGCAGAGCTTTTTCAAAACACAGTCATACTAATTAGTATAAAGTTCTAAGGTACAGTATAACTTTCTCCAAATGAGTGGCAAGTATACGTTAGCAATATGAGAAGCATTCAATAGAATTAGCGGTGCCACAGTTCTTGGAGTCGAGGAAAAGTTCGAAGGAAACACCCAATTTGTAGCGCACCTTTTGAGGTGCAAAGCTGGTATAAACAGTCACCACGCTATGGTAAGTATACCGAAAAAGCTCGGTTAGGATAAAGCGTACCCCGGTAGCGTAACTTGTAGTTCACTTGCCGGGTAAGCAAGAGGTGCAGGTTTGGGTCCCGTCTGGGACGAAAGTTTTGTTCATAACCCAGCATTCTCGTGAAAAAGCAGAGCTTTTTCAAAACACAGTCATACAGATTGGCGTGCAGATTGTTTAGTAAGAAGTGGTGAGACTCGCGGCATCCAGTCCACGGCTCGATCAACGTCGGACCCAGTCAATCCTTCCGTCCTTCCAGGGTCAGATAATCTCCATTACACCCGTCTGGGAGGACCAAAGCAGTGACTGGTACATTAATTGAGCTTCGCAATGATTGCATGAAGCACAGCTTCAATAGCCTCTACGGTTCTGAGTGGGAGTAAAATGCGTGGCGCAGAGAAGATCAGACAAGGCTGGAAGCTTCATCCCCTACTCGCTGTTTGGATTTGCCAGCAATTTTACCGTTTACAGCGGTACACACACATAATGCTTTCTGGCTCCAAAGAATGCTCACAAAGAGTTGAAAAGGATGACAGCTGAAGCTTCAGCATTCCACTTTCGTTTAGAGTCGAAGCCTGAATGCCATCTGGTCTATACGGGCCAGCCGACGTGCAAGCAAGTGTTTTCATCCCCTAGACGGATTCGACGCGAATTAACCGACAGGAGAGAAATGAAAAGATCAGGAAAACTGGGCAAGATTCGGCCCGGGGCTTGATCCCTGGATAGTGCGCATGAGCTGTACCACTACAATTGCTACTACGCCAGCTCACCCTACAAATAACTGTGAAATTCAAAATGTTTCAATAACTCAGAGTAAACAGCATTTGTGTATTAAAAAAAGCTTCAATCGATCAAAATAACAGCCTTGTTGGTGAAGAGCTGCCCAAAGGTTGCAGCATCCATGGATGACAAGCAGATTTGAGCAGGTCCTATATGCTAGGCACTCCGTAATGGAACGATAATTATAGAGATCTTATGTTCATGCGCTGTGATGGTTTTATTAGGTTCACTGTCCCCATTTGCCTCGTATTAGCAGTTTCTTTTCAGGCCAGGCCCCGCGCACGAAATCGATCAAATGTCTCAAACTGAAACTATTTCAGTTGAGTTTCTTAACGCAAAGAAAAGATATGAGCGAGAAGGAAACTGTCATGCAATATTGATCAGTTACGTAACAAAGGAAAACCGTGGGTAAGTGGGTAAGTAAGTATAGGTAGATATGGGTGTATATGGTAAATAAGGGTAGTAAATATCGATGGGTATGCAGGCAGAAATGTTGTACTGCCAGGTAATTTCCGTGATGCCCGTCTAAGCAGCATCTAGGCTAAAAATAAAGGAAGTATACTATAGAAATTAAGAGGACCATGACTGACTGACTAAGTAAGTATTGCTGTCCTGTCAATTGCCAATAATATTTCTATCCTTGTATACCTACTAAGCGCGTCCACTGGACGTATGAAAATAATAAACAAATAAACAAACAAATAAATAGACCTAAGGAAGAGGGCAGCAAAGGAGAGAGGGGGCGATATGAAAACAACAATTACACTTTACAAAGCTTTGAAAACTTAAAATTGGCATTAGACTTCTATTCTAATGATTCAAATAATAATTAGAGTACTTTCGGGCTGGGCTTGAAAAGGCGCACACGACTGAACGCCGCAAATCGCGCGCTTGGTAAATGGCCGTTTTATGGACAATCGCACTGGAACAGCGTTGTCCATTCGTAGTAAACGCAAAACAGAAAACAGAAAACAAAGACGCAACCACCAGCGAACAAAAGTTCAGAAAGAGTTGTATACAGCACCTCCATTGTTCTCTGATTACGGTCAAGAATGTGTTGTGAAGTTCGTGATAGGGGGGTCATAGTCGAGCGATTTGTTTACAAGGACACGTTGAAAACCATTTATGAAAAAATGCCTAGAATTCCCAAATTGCAAATGATACAATGATTCTAGTATTGTATATTTGTGTACTACGATGAACTCCTCCCTTCCTCTTCAACCAGTTCTTTCCTGAAAGTGAAGTGATCGCTTTGTGTGGAGGATCGTAAAGAGGAGTGCTGTGGGTGTGAGGATGTGAGAAAAGTTGGACAATTGTCGTGTGTTGGAAATTCGCGCTAGCTATACCCGATCTTTTAGATACGACAATGAGCTAACCACCGCCTTTTTAGAGAAAGCTTACCGTAAGACAGACAGAATAATTGCTCTGCCCGGCTGTTTACTGTAGAGTAGGAACTATTTTTTCAACCATCTTCGCACTAGAGCACGAAATTTTTCAGCAGTCACCGCAACTTACTGTACTTCTTGGATCAGCTACTCCAAGTCAAATTTCCGGTGTAACAGCTTTCTATAACGAATTTGTGGATGTCGAGTTGACTGAGAAAATAAGCAAGAGAAACCGTTGATGGAACCCTCAAACGGGGAACGTCTCTTTCCCACTAGAAGGGGGATGGGCGTGCCCGGACGAGTTGTGTAAGCTTGCTTGCTCTACGCCTCCACTAGCCCGCGTGTCGCCAAGTCGTAAACCACGTTTCGTGTCATGGAGTGCGCGCAAGGTATCACGTTCATCGGCTCGCATTAGCCGTCATTAGCTCACTTTGTATGACCATAAGGCCATTCTCGCGCAATTTCAGGCCGGGGCAACAGTACGACTACTCTACTATGGCCACTCTATCCTATCCATAGAACAAATTGTCGACACGACCTGATCGGGAGTTGCTGCTCTGGTCCAGAATGAAATCGGAGAAACCGCTTTGAATTTTCTGTTACTCGTAAATATTTTGTAAATATCTAGTTTTGTGGCAAGATCCGGAACTTCGCAACGGCATCATCTGTAATTGAACGCCGCTCAAGCCACACGAGCTTTTCATTCCCTTGGGTGGTCAAACGGAACCAGTCTAGGGGAAGTGAAAGCACTGAATCAAACTTTAACTGCAACCCGCCGTAAACCAGCTAAAATGAATTGCCCGCGCCAGCAATTCTAGTCTTTTACAAGATGCAAGTCAAAAGAGTTTTATTTTTTGTCTGATCCCAAAATAACAAAGTAAAGCCCTCTGTGTTTAGAAACTCATTGAACAAGGCTGAAGAAATAAGGCAAACCTTCGACGAAGCTGATAACATCCTAATTGATGCGCCTGCTTAACAGCAGGGTGTGATGGTTTGATAACCAGCTTAACATTGATACAGGCGAGCGTCGCTTACACACTCACCCCTTCAAAAACGGCCTTTTATTAACCTTATCATGTTTTGTGGAAAAAAAAAAAACTAGAAAAGCAAAGTACGCGAACTCCAGTCAAACTCAATAGTTTCCCAGCTGAATGTCTAATGAAGAAAACGCAATTCATAAGAGCTTTCTTGCAGAAAAGAATCAGTTAAGGCGGAGGTGATTAGGTGGTGTGAAAAGTGTCGTCATCAAACAGGCGTATGTTTTAGAGATTCGAATCCATATTCGAACTGCGCTCAGACCTGACCCCCAGCACTACATTTTCCCTGGGGCGCCAGTGTGTATTACACCAGAATAGGAAGGGTAGGAAGAATACATTCCACGGCTTGTACATCGGTTGCCAGCCTGATAGCATTGTGTGAGTCAACAAGCATTCAAATTGTTCCATGATTTTGAGTGGAAATAGAATTCGTGTCGTTCTCCAAAGTCTAAACTAACCAGCCGTTTTGGCGTTGCTGTTGAGGGCGTATGCTGAATGTTGGCTAGAAGATAAGGTCTCCGAGGTCAACGCACTACTTGAACTCGATCGGTAGGACAGCGATGACGGAAGTGGCAGAAACGTGAGCAGCCCCGCCAAAAGGGCTGGTTTGCTTACTCCAAGACTAATCTTTGGTAAGAGAACGGACCTGCGTTCTCTCGCAGCCGTCCTTGGTCCTGAGGTAAGCATCAATTTGAGGTTGTCTAAAGGACCGAGTTGAAGTAGTCCGTCGATCGTCTGGGACCCCATACCTTCCCAAACATTCAGCATACGGCCCCAGTAGAAGCGCCAAAAGACCTGGTTTGCTTACTTCGGTGTGAATAAACCAACCTTGGAGGAAATAGCGGCTTATTTGATTTGGGTGGGATTCGAGCCGAGATTTCACATCAGGACAATGTGCGCAGCAGTTGGCCTCACTTGCCACTACACAACTCTTCTTCTCTTCCTCAGAGCGTACGTCAAAAAGAAAACCAAGGAAAGCTGCAGAACAAGAGTGCGAAGATGAAAAGTAGGCCCAAAAGTGAATGCAGAAGTCCAGCTTTGAATACAGAAGTCCAGCTTTTTTTACAAATGAATTCAAGAAGAAACGCGTTGTTGAAAAGTGATTGCTGTTTTTCTTCCGTGCACATTATTCAACGCAAAAAACACAATTAATTATTCACGGCTACAGTTTTGGTTTGACAAATCGTACGCCCACCTCCTTTAAGCAAATTAAATCTCCCAGAGTGCATCCTGACTGACTCAGGGACTTTGTTATATTCTTCCCCTCCTAATTGCTCCTCGGAGAAAGGCATGCCTTCTATTCGAAAAACTGGCACAGAAATGCACCGCAAAAGTTTTCGTAAGTGAAGGAGCTCTTAAGGCAATTAATCACTCAAAAAGAGCCAGTCAAAGTGGCTGTTTCTCACGGAATATTAAAAGTGCACATAAAGGCGGCGATCACAATAGTCCAACGATTGGATAATTCATAAAGTATGGAAATAGAGGTGTTAGGTGGTGCAGGAGGCCATGAGGAAGAAACCAGAAGAAATCCTCTTAAAGCTGGAAAATGGGGTCATTCTATCCGTTGATTTCGTGCGCTTGACGAGTTTACAGCTTAGATAATGGCTGGTCAAGTGAAATTGCCTGTCACCGGATTGAGCACGACAAGATTAGGGGATGGGGCTGTTTGGACGGAAATACACTTTTGATGCCGAATAGGATGATAACGACACCATTAAATAAGTCCTTACCACTTCTTCGGTAGCGAGGGCGTGACCCTCGCAGCAGCGTAAAGGAATTCTTCTTCAGCGCTTCTTTTCACCTCTTTAATGCGTCCAAAGCACCACTCGTCCGCTGCTTAAGCAGGTCTACCATTTTCCACTACCCATCCATACTCGTCCGTAAGCACCCGAACTATCGCTACTGCTGCCTATAAACCACAAACCAGGGCAACCCTTCCTTCTCGTGCCTTATGAAGCGATTCCATTTTCGGACGAAAACCTCATCGGACACGCTTCGGCTTGAATGAACGGCACTACCTGCCTGCACTGAATCATCGGCACATTATTCTTATCTCTTACAAGGGAGGGGTCTTTTAGGACACTTAGCGCCTTCCTGAAATGGTTTCCTGCATTTTGTAGAGAGTCGTGCGAGAATTTTAAAACCATGGTCCAGTTTTTCTGAGCGCTCGTAGGAATGATGAAATAGTGCTGAAGAGGTGGTCCAAAGTGATGAATAGCTTTTGCAGTTTAGGTTAACGCCTCAAGATTGCGCCGAATGACACCGGCCACGAAAGCATATCTCACCCTCGTGATTGGCGGCATTTGGAAGCACACGCATAAAATGCAAAAATTTGTCGCCATCGAGAATTGATCTTTGGACCACTTCATCACCACTGTTTTAATCAGGAAAAATAGGGAATTGTTTTGTTTTCCTCGCATGAGCCTCTACTACATGCAAGAAACACTTTCGAAAAGCGCTCCACGTCCCGAGAGACCCTCCTTTTTGGTAAGGAGTGTCCCGTAGCTTTATCAAGACCTAACTAATCTAGCACAAACACGGAAGGAAAGTCTCATTTCAAAAAAAGGAAAAAGTTCACAAAACTGGTCCGAAATAAGTCTGGTTTTGTTCGGGCGCATCAAGGGTGCTCTTTAAATAAATAAATAAATAAAATCTCCATGTTGTAAAACATTACATTTTTTCCGGTTCAAATGGGCCAGCCCAAAATGCGCGTTTATTTTTGAGTTGATTTTGAGATGAAATATTTAGAAAAAAAAAACGAAAATCAGTGGCATTTCATCGTGATTGAGAGAGGACACCAACGATGTGAACTCTATAAAAATCCTTTTTTAGAATGTAAATCAAGCAAATCTCTCATAGAACTGGATTATCGTTCGGCTGTCAAAGGGAAAAGGAAGGAGAACGGAAATGTACTCGTTTGAAACAGCGACCACATTTGATGGTTCACCTTTCGCTGTAAATTCTCAAAAAAGCTTGGCGAATCGAATCGCATTCCTACAAAACAGCGACAAAATATCGGTTTTAAGAGCCGATCTGGAAATTTTTTTGAACCCGTCAAATGTTTAAATGTGGAAGTTTTAAACACCCAGTTAACATTAAGACCCAGTTTTTCCTACACCTCAAGCTTCTAGTTACCTAGTGCAGTCTAGCTATTTATTACACCTACTTCACAAAATACTGTCTTAATTGGACTTTCCACTGGACCCTACTGGTCTGGGAACTAAGGCTGGGGTAGTTGGTCAATCGAACACTTTACTTTTTATGTGAACTAGTCCACCTGTCTTTTGTGACAACAACTCCCATTGTCCGTCTGGCCGCCTGTCTACATATAATTCTTCTGACTAGATAACAATGACTTCGAATTAATATTACGTCACGATGCTCAATTAGTTCGGGGCATTCACATAAGGGCAGTATGGTTACTAATAGTGAGGAGCATGGGTAGGAAGCGAATTAAGACAAGCGAAAAGTGTTTGAAAGCCTTTGATATGACTGAAACCAGTCCCGATTTCGGTCTATAACTAGCTAGCCTTTCAAGGTCTCGACGAATGATTACAGTGTGATAAACTCTGAGTGGGATGGATGAATTATGCAAGAAGTGGAACGATCATTTCTGTCAAACGAAACGAAACGAAACATTTTGAAAAATGTGAGAAAACGCAATTTTAGTCAGCTTCATCGAAACACCTTCTACCTGATATAAATGTGATGTTGGGAAGACTTTTTGGGCTTTTTTCTCACGATTTAGGCCCTCTGATAAATACTACCTCAATGGAGTTAGTATTTTCGTTGCAACATTGAGCAATGTGGTCCCATTCGATTTTTTCGGGTGTCCCCAAGAGGCCCATCGCGCGGCTAAGAAAAGAGTCGCAGATGCGGCAAAGGACGAGACGACGCTATGCGATATGAGACGTAGTATGGTGCGCACTAGCTAGCCTGACGCCTAACCGCTACAGTATGCGCTACGACTCGTCCTTTGCCGCGTCTGCTTCACTTCCTTCGCAGCGCGATGGGTCTCTAGAGGGACACCCAATTCTTTCACTTGTAAATGTAGTACGGTGAGCAGACAACTGGCATCCTCTGTTTCAGAAAACCACAACAGCGTCGAGTGCAGACCACACACCACAAGTGACGATGGTCTCCAAGTAAATCTGATAACTAGTGATCTTAGTGATACTGATAGTTGGTGAATGAGAGTTGTAATTTGGAACACTTGATGGAATACAACTGCAACAGGCTAATCATTTCATTGGTAGAAAACATTCACATTTTGTGGAGGCCGTCATCACTTGTGGTGTGTGGTCTGCACTCGACGCGCTTCTGGTTTTCTGAAAGCGAGGGTATGTCCAATGTTACCCCCGATGCCAGAAAGCTATGCTCTCGGTCGAAATTATTCGTCACCACCGGCATTCAATTGATAAGCGGATTCACTTATACACAGAAAATGATAGAATTAGACTCTGAATATTGCCGCTGTGAGGAGACGAGCCTGTCAAGAATATAACAGGTTGTCTGCAAATCATTCCTGCGTAGTGGATATTTTATTTATTTATTTATTTATTTGTATTATTTATATTGCAATCACAAGATTTTTGCTTGTTAATTGCTGTTTCTAGACGCAGTGCGCCTCGCGAATGTTCGAGTCCCGTCTGTTGCGGAAGTTTTGTTCACAACCCAGCATCCTTGTGAAGCAATCAGAAGGGTCTCAAAGACAGACCCCAGGCAGAAGTTTTGTGAAGGACATCCTTCGTTTTGTAGGATAGTTCCCTAGGGGGATATCGCAAATGTGGCATTCCCGCTCACGAAGCTCACCTAACGAGAGAGCTAGGGCCGTGCAAAGTAAGCTGCTTAAGCTACAGACTTTTTTCTTTTATCAGGCTGCTTGTCTGGCACCCTCTCATCTGTTGCGCTATCTCACCTCGCACTCTCCTCTTCGCGCTTACTCTCTCATTGCCTTAGCACAGCTGATTACGAAGGTGGGCGAACCCTTAAGCTGAGCATTCCTGACGGAATCGTTTCATTTATTCTTGACAGCAGGCACGATTTGCACCGATAAGTTTGTATTCTTGCGCAAGAATCACACCAATATGATCCTGGGGCGTGCCTTTAATTTCAGAGTTATTCACAGTAACGCTAACCTTTGCCAAGAAAAGGTGGCAGTTGACTCTAGAGGTTCGCTTGACATCAAAATCGCTGGAGACCCTGATATGAGGCGATAGCATTCAAAAAGGAGTTCCTCGAGACAGCTGCCACGGAAATACGACATTCTTCACGTCTCGACAGTGCGTTCCTAATGACACACACCCCTCCAAACTGCAAGCTTCCAGATTTGCACATTGCATTTATCAGATTATTCCATGAGGTGGGTATGGATACTGATTTCCTGCCTGAAACAGCACAGTTTAACTTGATAGCCAGAAGTTGTTCTTGTGAGATGGCTCAGACATTTTGAAGGATGCCTTTCGCTCAGGGAACGATGCTAGTAGAACCCGCTCGAAGGAAATAATCAAATTCATGAGCGGCCACAACGGTTAAATTAGTTGACTATCTATCATTCACCAAATTGCGTTATACATTGTTGTGAATGATACCCTTTTTGGACACATCTGGTTGGCAGTTGATCGCGATATTTTTCACCGTATTTATGCTCCACTACAATAAAAGCAACAGTACCGACATGGCCGAAGTGGGCGTGGCGTACAAAAGTCGCACCCGGTCGTGCCGGCCGTGGAGATTCGTTCACGATCACATTTGCATCATGAATTGACTTTTGCGATCGTTTTGGGACCACGCGGACTATTTGAAGTCGATTCGCTATGCAAATCGTGATCGTGAACGAATCTCCACGGCTGGCAGGAGGTGGTGCGACTTCTGTACGCCACGCCGACTCCGACCCTGCTGGGGCTGTTGTTTCACGTACTCTACGAATTGAGATCATGCCTTTCCGACGGCGAAATACGCAATGTGAAGACTATGCCGTTTTCTTAAACTATTTCAAGGAAACCACAAGAAAGTTGTGTAAAATGGTCATTTGTCATGGCGATCAAGGAAAAACTCAGTTGATCACCTTAAACTATTTTCCAAATCTCTGCGATGCAAGGTCAAGGGCTAAAAATATAATACTTGGTGCTACTGCAAGATTGATGGTAGCGTTACGGTATCAGCGCATTTGAGCCCGCGTCGAACATTTCCTTTCTGTTGTAAACAGATTAGTCCTGAGGTCACGGAAAGGAACTCAGAGGGTGTGAGCGATATTCATTCTTCGCGGAGTTCTTGTGGACTTGGTCATAGGGGATGTCCCCCCTCCCTCTTGCGAAAGCGCCCAATTCCCAGCTGATGCCATTTTTGGCCCCGAGCTTCGACATGCGGAAGTTTATATGCCACCAAAAGTTGAGTTAAGGTGAAGTGATGCCCCGTTAAAGTAAGTCGTACCAAACATGCCCTTACAACAACTGAGGTTGAAAGCTGAACACGGGCCTGATGAAGTTTTTACTTTTTCAAAGGTGTAAAGTAGTGACAGGTTTTTCCAGCAGTGTCAGACCCGTTTTCGCAACTTATGTAAAATGCTTGAGATGTAATCAAACAAAATCTTAAGCTGAAGAGTGGCCTAACTAGCTTTCCGGTCTCATCAAACGCGTTCCATATCCTCCAAATAGCCTCTCATGCAAAGATGGTTTAAAACGTGAATGAGATTGAACTAGAGAAGCTGCCAAACTGGGCAGACTCTACCGACGCTGTTTCCTGAGAGTGTTGCGACAGCTTCACCAAAGTTGTGAGCAAAACTTTCGCCTCAGGCGGGATGGAACCGTAAAACGCTGACTGCGGCGTTAAAACAACAAGAAACAAACAGAGCTGCGAGTGCTCACGCCCTAAGGAGGGCTTGGTTACCCACTTCTGTTTGGATTACCCATTTCCGTTTGAATTTCATACAGGTCATACCATATTGATGATGTAGACGTAACACTGTAATAAATAAATGGTCATTCACAACAATGCTACTGTCGCATAAATAACGTCTACACGCGGTCTCAAAAATGTCTTTCTTTTCAAGGCCAACGATCCCACGTCATCATAGAAAAAACATCCCGTGCCTGTACCTTTCACCAGGTAATCAATCACTGTACACTAATTTTATTGGAAGGGAATTGTTGGTGGTTGATGTATCAACTGTTAAGGAATCCGGTCGATTTGTTAGTCTTCGAACCCGTACAGGTTACCTCGAGATCGTTAGAAATACTGTTTACGCTCCCGTATTTGTTCTGAAATGTCTTTCGTTAGCCAACGATCAGGGTCAACAGTTGACACCTTGAGATTTCTCCAGGAATCGTGTTTGATTGTTCAAGGTCGAATTTGCAGAAAAGAGATCGCTTGGAGAGACAAAAAGAGAGCGAAATAAGCGGATTTTTGAATTACTAAAAAAAGTACGAAATTTTGGGTGATTTCGGATTCACTTTCCGATCATTTACATACACGTTCCCTCTCCCTGCCCCTCCCCCACCTGGGCATTTCTAGAGTTTTGAAGAGGGTTCCTAAGTGTGCCAGGATTAACAAAGTACAGTCAAATGTGGAAGTAACTTCGTTGGAGAAGGAGGGGTGGGGTCGTGATGGAAACTCCACTGAAGGGTAGGTCTTCATCCATGCATTTCCAGAGGTCACTTTGATGGTTCATCTTGGGTTTGGTCCTAGCTATCGCAGCTACCTGGGGCAACCAACCCGTTGCACGAAGTTCGGGACCAGAATGGTCTTTTCTTAAGGGGCTATCGGACCAGCCTTTTTCAGTGCCCCCTGACGCATCCAGACACAATTTCTACTTGACAAAAAAACAAGTAAAGTGGAAAGTGATGTGCTGTCCTAAAAGGAAATTCAAATTTCTTTGAACTTGATGAAAACTTTTCTCGCTTTTTAAGAAAAATGCTTTCTTCATACATAGAAGTGCGATGCAGATTTCATCGAATACGAGTTCCTTCGAGAGGCACCCTACCCACTCGCTGAACCGTACCCAGTGGATCTACTACCCAGACGCGCCCAGACCCAGACTAGTGACCAGACGCTACCCAGATTCTGCAACCAGTTCACCTCGCTCTAATCGCTATCTAACGAAGAAATCCACTTCGGCGATTGGCACATCGCAAAACGAGACTGAGTATTTAGAAAGGATTACTTATTATTAAATACAGTAAAGATCTCTGTGGAGCTTTCTGCTAAAACCAATGATTCAATTGTAAACTGAATTCAGCTTAGTCAGCTTTTCTGGGGATAAAGCCTGCTTAAATTGTAAAATAAAAACCATAAGCAAAGCCATGATAGCAAGCGAAATGCGAGTTGTGAATGGTTGCGCGGAGCGGTTTAACACCGTAAGAGCTCCATCTTCGATCTACACTGAACCTGCACTTATTCTCAGGGTTGAACTCGCTCGAGGAATTTTGCAGCCCATACTAGTCAATTTCGTTGAAATCTGAAGATGAAGAGTAATGTAGCGTTGAGAAAGTCTCGAAAGGTACGCCCTCCATGAATCAGATCAGCAGATCGAAGAACAAGTGCACTGAGAAGAAAGCAATCAAAATTTGGTTTCCGATCTCATCCTGCCCAGTTGGGAACCTGATTTGCCGATAGGTTTGACGACCTTCCTCTTATTGGTGATAATCATGAAAATGAAAATCCCGAAAATCAAGAAATTCATAAGCCTCTAATAGTAGTAATTAGAGAGCCCATATCTCAGCAACTCTAGATCAGGACATTGCATAGGAAGAGATTCAAGAAGCTAAGCCGGCCGGTTCCCAATGAGAACTGAGCCACTGCTTGTATGCCATGCTTTCTGCAATCACCAGTGTAGTGTAACACGACGCGATGACTGTTAAACAGGAGTTACGATCATGTCAACGCGCCTTCAAGCTGGATGATAAACGAATGATGCGAATGCCGAAAGGTTCAAAGGGGCTTCTAGCATAGCCTCAGCGCTTTGGAAAGATATCTTCACTCCACTGATTCCATTGAGGTGAGTAAGTGGCCACCACCTGAATGGTATGATCGCTCTATTGTGTTAGAGTTCAGACCTGTCGCCTACCTTTGACTTTCTGGCATGGCGAAGGTGACAAGGCTAAATGATAGCCAAAAAAATGATTAATACCATCTTTGTCGTAGCTGCAACAGCGCCTCAAATAGAATAAACAGAGCCAGGTTGAGCGGAAATCGATCATGGAACATGCGGTGTAAATTTTTAAATACCGCCTTACTGCAAAAATATGTAATAGTTAGTACGCACACATTAATGCTTAAGAATAACTCAGAATAGTGAATACGGTAAAGGATCGTAAGCAGCGTGTTTTCCCTCCCTGGAAACATTTCAAGGTAACTACTAGGTAAGTAAACAGGTTATTTTCTTCCAAAGTAGATTACACATGATGCTGTTAGGGCTTAGCAGCGGAGTGATCCTCTACCAGCGTAAAATTGCAAACTCCCCATTATATTTGCATTTTCGGAAGAAAAAATGAAAGGGTAACAATAAAATGAACAGTTTTTCAGAAAAACGAAAAGCTTCCTTCCAGAGGGTAAAAAGCTTCGAATTCACACCCCCTTTCAATTGGGGTCCAAGCCACCTTTTCCTTCCTTAGGCCCCGTTCATACACCGCGGTTTATGCGATATAGCGCTAATGCGATGATGGCAAATTCGCGACAAAGCGACCGGAAGTGCGCACGCACCGCAACGCATGAGAAGGCGACCAATTATGGCGGGTTTATTTTGCCAATCATTCAATAAAAATCATTTAATATGTATCCAATCTTAACTGGATAATCGCCAAACGATGTACTCGCCGATCGTCGACCTCATCATCGCATAATCGCATTTGCGCTCGTTGAACGGAGCCACCTCAATCGATTCGCATCTTTCCCTTTCAGCATTATAGCTAAATCGCCATATCGTTTCGTCGCATAATCGCTCTGTCGTCTACTCCTGGCATCAATGAGCGCTTATTAGGCGGAGCCTTTTTAGTCGATACGCA